>JAPYZO010013666.1:0-11307 GCA_030522905.1 Torymus flavipes
CACTTTGGGTGCAATATGTTCCCCCTTCGTGACTCACGGGCAGCATCAATATTCCGGATTCAGACAAACTCGGCACAGAGCTAGGCTGCGGTCATTCAATCACCGGGACCGGAATTCGAACACGATTCTGTTTGGATAAACAAACATTCCGAGTTGAAAGTTCAAAGCTTTTGACGACTAAACTAGCTATCGTAGATTTTTTTTTCGACTTTCGAAACAAATCTTTTGGTGATTACGATGGTATACAAACAAATTATGGTATTCTACCCGTTCGACATACGGTCACATACAAGGACTACGTAATTTTTTGGAAAAAATTCGAATTCGGAATTTTAGCAGATCTAACTACTAAAACATTCATCTCATTACTTTTAATAATTTATAAAAAAAAATTATTATAAAAACGATTCGATGGATCTTTATTTTTAAAACTCTGCATTCTAGATTCAATTATTCTATAAATACATGACAAATATACATTGATGATGCACTCAGTTATTCACAAAGTCAAAATGTTATAATATGAAAGAGCATTATTGTTTTTATGGTAATGCTTGTCCAGGACGTAATCACGTCATTCACAAAGCCACTATTACTTGTTGAATTTTACATCTCCCATTCGCCGTTTTCGCCGAAAATTTCACGCTCCATAACCCGTGTATCAACTCATTAATTCACACTCCATAAAGCATCAGCCCATACACAAAAACGATCAATTTTTCGACCGTAACGCACTTTCGCTGTTTTCCTATCTTTTTAAATCTGAAAACTATAGTTTAAGAAAAATCCAAATTGACCAGTATATACTTATGGAACTTTTTGATTATATTTATTATTAACAAGATATTTTTTCTGTTATTATTGAAATGAAAAATGAAATGGCTTAACTATCTTATGGAATCGTTCAAAAATGTCCAGATAATTTAGATAAGAAATTGATCGTGATTTGTTCCAATATAATAATTTTACAACTATATAAAGTTAAAAACTTCTGTCAGATGCACTATTGACACAAATTGACCTTAAATTTTTGTTTCGTGTACTTTAGAATGGTATATAAATATAGGCGATATCCAAACTTTTCTGACAAGTTTAATTTGAAGAAAGTGCTTCCAAAATGATTATACATTTTCCTTATACAGTGGCACGAAAATTTCCATGTTTTCAAATAGTAAAAATAATTATATTTTGAAACCTTGCTGTTCTCTTTGCAAATATTATTAAAAATAATAAAAATAAGTTGATCAAAATTACATTTTTTAATACATATTGTTGGAATAAAATGAGAAGAAAATACGGTGTGAGCCATATTAAAACTGCCTGGCCCTCCTGCTGATTTAGCATTTTTTTCCGCGATACTACGAATAATAAACAATGGAGGGAATATGGGAGTTATGAATTTCTGAATTAATAGTAATGGGTCATAGTTTAAATATTGCTATCAAAAAACCTTAAAAGACCTGATACTGATACCGAATCCGCTCGCTGAAAATATCATGCCAGCTTTTGATAGAGAATTATGTAACTTCACCTAAAGATTAAATAAACAGAATTAACATTTTGTTTACAATTTGGCTAATATTTTATAAATTGTTATTACTTGGTATATACTCAAGAGTTCATATATTTAAAATTGGGTTTAAATTTAATTTGTATAGTACATAATACTATTAATTCAACAATATTCAACAATATACTATTTATTTCAGGATGTACAGATTGATATTATTAACAAAATATTGATATTCCTTCCTAGAAAATAAATCAACTTTGTTAGTTAGCAAGTTAATCAAATAGAGTAATTTCTAGTTAAGATTAACATCGAAATCTAAAAAAAAAAATATTGAAACAATATCATATAGCTATATTTTGTGTATGGACTAAAGCATATAAATTTTGACTGCTCAGATAGATTGTAAATGTGGTTGCTATGTTGTTTGGCTTATGTGGATAATAATATTGCTTCGAAACATAATATTTTTTTACTAAGTGAATCTAATGGCTATACAGGCGAAAGATGATAGATAAGGAAGGCAACTAACTTATCAATCATCAAATTTATATGTGTTTAAATACACGTCTCTAAATGTTTTTCAAAGCTATTAGAGTTAGCAGTCAAGAATATTTATGCACCATATTATAATAATTAAAGTGCAGTCAAGAATTTGTTAAAGGATAAGGATAAGGAAAGGGAAAGTAAACGTACAAGATGAAAAAATGAGAAAGAAAAAATAACGGCCCAGGTCGGGATCAAACCGACAACCTTCTGCATACCGGGCAGCTACGCTACTATCTGCGCCACTGGGATGACCATTTTCTCCAGACCCTAACCGATACTAATAGTTCTCAATTTTTTATTTCCCCAAATCCCCTCGTCTGCATTATTAAGCCAAGCAGACAATGTTATGTTACCAATTGAAGCGCATCATCATCATCATCTTTCGCCTGTATAGCCATTAGATTCACTTATTAAACATAATATAAAATCATCGGGCGTTCGCTTCAATTGATAAAATAACATTGTCTGCTTGGCTTAATAATGCAGACGGAGGGACTTGGAGAAATTTTTATGTACTTACTTTCACCGTGGTCTTGGAGTATAAATACGTACATGATATGTGTACTCATGACATATCGGCGTCTCAGTTGAGAACCACGGCCACTAAAAAAACTACTACTACTGCTACTTTCGCTACATTTGAATATTTGAAATTGAATTATTATTCTTAACTATTTAAAACTAATGAAAACTTAATAATTAAATCAAATTAGAATAAAAAGATTAATTTTTTCATGCTTTGATAAAATTATCCGATTATCTTATCATTTAAACGAATTCAAATGAAATTATAATGAAAAATTATATATTTATAATGTTTGGATTTTGCTGGTCAATTTAAAAATGTACGTGTACGTATAATTGAACTTGAATTAATTTTTTATTTGAACAATAGCTTTTAAGAAATTCACGACCACATGTCGTAATATGTCATACAGTTCATCTACGTCAAACGCAACCTCAAAACGCGATTTTTCAACCCGATACCCCTTTTTACCAGAGCCTAATCATTCTGAACCCCCTCTAATGTATCGGGCCTTCTTTTCACGCGCTACGCTGCCGCTTACTTATACTGCCGAAAGTGCGTCGGGAGCCGTTGTATGCGCGCGAGAGAGCGAGCGAGCGGGGCGCTCGCAAGTGGTAAGCGGCCATAAAAGCCAGATCCCTCGGGATACGCGGCACAGTCGCGCGACGACTTTCCCGGCCGACGGTTTGCACGCGGAACTTTCCCCCTCCTCCTCCTCCTTCCCCTACTCACTCCGTCTTCTATCAGTCTATCCATCTCTATATACACACATACCTCTCGCTCACGCGAACTGGTCACACATATACACTACTTTTGCCGAGAGTTATAGAGCTCTATAGAGCGTCGCGCCTTTATTTCGGGCGTTTTATATATACTTTTTTGCGTATCGTTCTTTCGCGAGCTTTTGCATGCAATTTTCTCGCGCGCGCGCTCGCTGCGCGCTCGTCGACGCGTCAGTTATGTGAGAGGGGAACGCGCGGAGAGAAATTCTTCCTAGAAGATCTGCCACGAGGAAGAGCCGGTGAGTACCAAGAATAACTATATTATACCGGTTCTCGGTTTACGCGTAGAGCTTTTGTACGAAAGGAGTGGATGTGTGTGCATAAGAAAGAAAAGAAATAGAAAAGTGGTGAAGCGCGCCGAATTGATGGCCTTAATAACGCGGCCAGGCTCGATGCGTGTTTACAGTGATTTTTGGCGGATGCGGCTTTTTCGGACTTCCATTGTGAGTTTAGTTATTAGTGAGAACATGAGACTGCTTTACAAGCAGAGCTTTTTTTGTTGCGGTTGCAAAGTTACTGTTATCTCATCACATAATAACTAATTGGTATAAATGCAAAGATACTACAATATTTCATTTGAATTATTATAATTTGTAATTTTCTTTATAGTATTTTAAAACTTTGATTTTTAAATTATTTACGATAAAAACATGAATTTTTCCGCGAATAAGCTTTGGATATGATGATTAAAATATTTGCAAATAAAAAGTAAGGATAAGTATATACATGGTTATAACTTGTTATTTATGTACGATTTTTATATTTTTTGCTTAATACTGGAAATGAGTTTTGGCGATAAAGTTTTACGACATTGATACTGTGATGAAGGTTTATACTTGCACATGCTCCTAATATTGTATGCCATGTATTAAAAAATGATTTCAACTTTTATATTTTAAAGTACGATCTTTTTGAACATACATATTTTATAATTGTCAAATACGAACGATTAATTGTGGATATTACTTATTAACTACATTCGAATTTCTTTTAACTTTCGCGAATTCTTTCAAGTACGAAAAAAAAGATTAAAAGTTTGATTTTCCGTTTTAATTTATTAAATATAATTATATCTGAATTATTTCGATGAAGTTAATTGTAAAATAATGTAGAGTTATTTCACTTCATAATTTGAAAATTATGTTATCAAATTATTGATAATAACATTTATACTTAAATGATTGTATTTAAGTGGTTTAAGTGTTTAAATTTAAAATTTCTTTATGAATTATTAAAAATGTATAAATTTCGAACTAAAACTTTCTTCCATATGGCTTAAATGAAATTTTATTATGAAAGTTATAGCAGTATTTAGTTTTTACACCTCTTTTGGTTCGACTTATAAGTGATTTAGTATTTATCAACTTTTGGGCGTTCACTGTAAAAAATTGTGCTTATATAGAAAACTTTCTTATAATAATAACATATCTTAATAATAATAATATATCTTGATAATAAATTTCATCCAAAATGATGATGTTTAAAAGTAAAATATTTGCGTAAGAATGCCCAAGTTTGTTGAGATTATATATGATACATAAAAAAACCCTTCCAATTCATTATACTTTTTTTACGACTTAATGGATACCTAAGGACTCATTAGAACTATCAACGCTTTTTTTATAAATCATGCTCAGAAAAAAGTACGTGAAATCTAACAATAGTTTTGCGCATACAGCAGTAAATTTATTGCTATGAGACTTATCCAAACAGAACCTGAATGCTAGAAATTAATTTTTCACCATTTTGAATGAAATCTTTTGTGAATCTGCCCTATCTCGTTCTGAATAAGCCATATCAAACTTTTTGTTCGACACTTACCAAATCAAATTAAGATAGAATCACAATTTTGCAAATTTTTGCTGCAAAAACCTACAAAGATGACACTGTTGGTGATACTTATGTTTATGCACATTTTAGCTAGTAAGAACAATATTGCTTCCTCATAGAGGAAGCTTTGTAACGGTGAAAAAAATTTTCGAAAAAAAAAATGTTCAAAAAGATGTTTTAAGGTGATATATGTGTATATTAGATTTTTGTTTTCGTGGGTGTGTGTGTGTGTGTGTGTGTGTGTGTGTGTGTATGCGTGCTTGCGATATCTTTTTAACTGACTCTGACTCTGACTCTGACACGGTCACGGTTTTTGCCGCCATATACTACCTCCAGTTAATAAATATCTGTTTAATCAAATTATAAAAATAATAAAATATAATAATAAAATAAATAATATAATTAATAATAAAAATTATAATTATTGTATATTTATTATCTATATTATTATTATGGAAACTGATTAACAAAGTTTCGTTGTGAAAAATTTATTTTTGTCAATTAAATTTAACAAAAAGAATCGATAATGAGTTTGAGGAATCTATGTGCCAACGAATTGGCAACGGTTTTTTTCAATACAACCTATTTACGAAAAATTACGTTTTCAATAATAATCAAAGTTTTTCTCTGAAATTAAGAATGGCTTAAATTTTTGTGAAATGAAAGTTCAATTCACGATTTAAATATGAATTGTGAATTAGTCGAAGTACAATTCAGGATTCGAATATGAATTGTGGACTAGTCGGAGTTCAATTCACGTCTTAAATATGCATTGTGAATTAATCGAAGTTTAATTTACGATGAGACTTTGTATCGTAAATTAGTCAAAGTCATCAGTTTAATTCCCGATTAAACTTGGAGTCATAAGCTAGTCGAAGTTGAATTCAAATTTGATTTGTTGAATTGTGATTTCGCTAATTTATAATCAAGCATGAACCCTATATCAGATCTCTTATTTATAACTTCCAAAAATATAACATATTGAAATATCTTATTCTTACGTACCTTGAACGAACATGGTGTACACAATAAGCAGAAGCAAATATAAAGATTTCATTTTTGAACTATTTTATGAAAGCTGTTGGCTTGAAAGCTAATACTATACTGGTAGTCTTCGGTATTGCGTTGTATTTATAATCTGTATTGAACTCAGCATTTCCAAGCTTCAGCGATTCTTATTTATAGTACTTTGATTAGCAGGAGTTTCCGCTGTTATCGTACCACGCATATACTACTTACTATAATTTTTTGCTCGATAAATATTAATTTTTCGTACAGTTTCTTGGTTTAATAGACCGTTAAATTACTTTATCTGACCGTATTTGATTATATGCCGTTAATTCTAAAACTAAATTCTAACTTCTCTAACTTTTAATACTAATCTAAAAATAAATTACTTATCAAGAACAAAAATTTGGGTAGGTGAAATAAGATTTTATTAATACATGTCTTAACTAAAAAAATAGAGGATCGTATTTCTAAGAAAGAAAATATGAATAAATAATAATAAATTAGTTAATAACCAAATTGCTGTAAAGAAGCAAGTGCACGTAACTGTATATAGTTTTCCGTTGAACTATTTTATCGCACGAGCAGTTTGTCATCACTGCAAAATAATGCAGAATTATACAACTTAATGAAACACTTCGACAGTTATACAGTTATTCGACAGTTGTAACTGTTCTCTCTTTTCGCGAAGATGAAAAGTTGTGTTCAAAAGACTTATGTTGTGATAGCACATTTCAATACTAGTGGGTGAAATTGATTTTAGGCTCGTTTGGATGTTTGTGCCCGAACGTAGCGAGGGTGAAAAGGTCACACGAGGTTAAAATTACGTTCTCGTTCTTCTATCAAACAGTATTTTTTACACGAAAGCTTAATTTAGCATGCTTTTTTATTCGAGAGTGTGCGAAATCGAGCTCTGCTCACGATGAGTCAGATAAATAAATCATTATGAATATCATCAACTTATATACACTCTCAGAAAAAAAGTTTTTTTCACTACGAAATATTTTGTCACGGGCCAATTATAAACTGTTTTTATTAATTAAATGTGGCTCCGTTGTGATGAGCCGTGCGTGCGAAGGGCCTCGCAGAAGCACCAACAATTTTTTTTTATAAATAGCTGATTCCACGTTGCTTTAACATCGAGAGAAACCTTCTTGACACTACTTTGTAATTGAAATTTTAATAAATGTATTATTAGCTTCACCTCTAGCTCAAAGACTATTTTCGACGCCATAGCATATATGACGACTCTGGAGATTCAGTTACTGTTGCAGTACACATTATCCTTAATTTGATATCATAGATTTGTGCAGTGTAAATTGGATTGGCTACACAAAAAAAATTAATTTTTTTTATTCATTTAGTGGAGTATTAAAAATAATAAGATCGTATTTTTTCTTTTTTTAATAGAATCAATAATTTTCAAGATACGGAATTTTAAAGTTTTCAAATTTTTGGTATATATAGATATACTATACATGTGAATGACGTCACTTCGACATTGTCGAAGTGACGTCATACGACTTTCAATATATATTGTTATAAATATTGAAATTATTGTCTAAATAAAAAAAGAAAAAGCACGACCTAATTTTTGTTCAGTCTCTATCAATATCTGAAACAATCAGAAAACCGGTAGCCAACCCAATGAAATCGATACGAGACTTCGCTCTTATATTAATATTCTTGAATAAAAGAAAGTAAATGGTTCCTTAACTTTGCTTTTAGTTAGCAAATCTTTTTAGTTGGACGTTAATGCCTTAGTAAAGTGACAGGTTTTATTACAGAGATTAGTAATTATACCTCATTTCTCGTAATATCATTTTGTTTTTGATCAGTGCTAGCATACCTAGCTATGTTTTTTTATTCACTTTAAATTTATATTAATGAAACCGAATGCAAATTATCGGCAATTATCGCTAAAAGGCGATTACATATTTGTTATTCTCCTACGATTCAGGCAAGTTTTTTCAAACCGAAACTCTATTGTCCAATTAAACGATATTAATCCCTGGTGGAAATTCAAAACATTTTATAACTAATAACTATAACCATTTATATTAGAAATAGCTATAAAATTGGAATCTCTCTTGTCAAGTTTCTAGCTCCCGATAAAACGCTTTCTCTCCCATTATTTGGCGATTTAATAGATTAAAAAATAGAATGAGTTTTTCGAAGACAATCAGAAGCTTGTTCTTGAGTATTTTAAAGCTATTAAAATTGCCCAGGTTTTTTAGTCTGGAAATGGCTAGTAGAAGGCTTGCTGTTATGACAAGGAGTGAGAGAGAAAGAATCAGATGGAGAAATAAAAGTTTTGCTGAATTATTCATAGAATGAGTACAACAAATGATTTATTAGTTAATGTTATTCATTTGTATTTTTGTGAGCTATCCAATGTACTTTAAAGCTCTTTCATCAAAGATAAAATTAGTACGTAAATAAAATACGAATATTTTGTTGTGACGTCAATCTAAGAAATGGGTATACAATGAAAGAAAAGGCGTTTCATCATAGCCATTAACTAGCCAGTTTTACTAGCTATTTTCTAACTTCTTGTCCATTTCATGTAGATGAATTTCTAGCAGGGAATAATAACCCTTGAAGTGTGAGCATTTTATTTTGACTTCGCATTTTTTTACTTTAGTTAAATGTATAAGTAATAGACATCTTAGTGACCACTGGTCCTCCGAACCGAATTTATTCGGGGCTAGATATTTTTTGTTGGACATCTGTTTTATATTCTCTATGCAAGAATAATCGTATTCATAACACAATATTTAAAGCCAAGTTATTATTTTCATCTTTAAAATATTAGAGAACTTGTATTGTTACTAACCATCTATTTCAACTCTGGTAGAGGATGTGAGTCTAAAACAAAACCAGAAAAGTATTTGAAGATTTTGAAATGAAATGGGTCATTCTTCAATAACCAATTCCTACCTATGTTATATTTTTGAACGTTACCCTGGTAGAACTCGTCTCTATCGAAAATGAGCAGGAAAATAATAAATAGCTAGTAGAAATAGCTAATTTAATAGTAATCTGATCATCTATTTAAAAGCCAATATTAAAAAAAGATTGCTAACCAAAAGGTAAACACGAATTATTGGTATTCAATTCGTTTATAGTACTTTTTCAGGGGATACAAACGAAAAAAATGATTTTTCCGTTTCATTCTGTCTTTCTCACTCCTCGCTATAATAGTAAGCCTCCTATTAGCCATTTCCTAACTAAAAAAACTGGCCAACTTTAATATCGTTCAAATACTCATAAATAATTCAATTTAAATTTGTGAAAAAACTGAATCTATTATTTTGTCTATTAAATAGTGAATATGACCGAAAAAATCGTTTCGTCGATGGACAGAAATGGTCAAGAAAATTGTCTAGTTTTTGTCCATTATTAGGAAAACTAGCTATTTATTAAGTAAATAATGGAATCGATTTCCACCAGGGTTCCACCAAATATAAGGAAAAATTTGAGATCAAAGAATTTATCTGTAAGTGAAGTTCGATCATAATTATACGAAAGCGTCACTCACAGATGGCACAAAAATTAAAATAAAAAGGGGGAGTGGGGTTAGAGATCCAACCTCTATGCGCTCGCTCTCCCGCTCTTTACTTCATTTTTTTTAGTTATAGGCTAAAATTGTTAAAATTTATTGTAAGGGTAGGGCTGAGGGTGAGATATATTCTCGAAGAAAATATGGCTAGAAAAAATTTCTGTGTCAATAATTGCTAACTTAAGATGGTCTTTAACCATCTATACCAATTGTTCCAGATTCATACATGAGGTTTTTTCAAAGTTATAAATAAGTAGGGTTCAGTCTCTCTTAAACTACTATATTTCTCTAGATAACATTTCAAACAAGAATTATAAACGCATAAATTTGGTCTTTTATCATACTTTGGTAAAAACAATACTGGGCTCGCAAAATCGTATCCCCTGGACGCGTAGTTTTAATTACATTTGTTATATAATAACCTCGATCTTATCTAAGCTAGTTTTAATATTACTTATCTTAATATTAGCCAACGTCTGCGCTCTTTGGGCTGTTACGGAAGATAGTAACATGACCGTTTTATAAGAAAGTTTTAAGAAAGTTAAACTACTTGACGCACCTAAATTTTCTAGATAATCTAAAACAGTGTTTACACCCCAAGACACAATACTTTGACGTAGTGGGTTTCAACCTAAAGCATCCCTTTAGCAAGCGTTTTATTAAGCTATTTGGTACCAATCTTATCGGTAGATATAAGAGATATAGCGCTTCTATTTATATTGAGCGAGCCATATGCTCTACCCTTATTAAAGCCCTGAGTCAAAAAAATTTCATTACCGTAAAAGTATCTGATTTAAAGAAATTAAAGTTATTTTTTTAACAAAACAAAGCCCATTTATTTAAACTCGATTTATATTGTTTCCTATAGACGTACTGCTTAAAGATGCTAACATAAGATCTAGAGATTCCTCCGGAATGTTTCTATTACAGAATGTTTTTCCGATACTATCGTTGCTAAAAGGCTCAGATGAGATGATCTTGGATGGTGCTGTTTTCTATACAGAGTCAGCAATAAATCATTACAAGGACGAAATTCGATAACATGCAGACTTGACTAATTTCAAGAATAAAAGGTACCATAGTTGATTAGGCCATTTTGGCACTACCATGATACTCTCAGCACGTTCTTATTGAATTTTATGTAGCGTCTTTAAGATAAGAATAAATGGCGGGAAGGCGTAAAAATAAATATCATTCCTGAGAGTCGCAACGCCATCTATAGCTAGAGCTTCCTTATCTGGCATCCAAGAGAAATACTTTTTTTTTGTTAACATTTGGTGCAAAAATATCCACATCTGGGAGACTAAAGGTTTCAATAATTTCGTTATAGGATTGAGGACTCGATTCTCATTCTGCGTCTTTATTTAAAATGCGTAATAATCTATCATTTAATGTTTATAAAGAAGATATCGCTAATTGAAAAAAAAAATCAACAAAACCGATATAGTACATTACGATACGTGTGACTTAAGTGGCCCATTATTGCACGGCATGAAGTTAGCGCCCGAGCGTAGCGAGGGCGATAATTCATGTCGTGCGA
>JAPYZO010013671.1:0-12903 GCA_030522905.1 Torymus flavipes
GTAACTGTTCACTTACTGTCCAAAACATCGAATTTCATCAATACGATCTCAAAGCAAATATATCCCGTTTCTAATGATTTATTTCGAAATATCTATATTGTATCCCTATTAAAATTCTATTAATGAAATTCAATGTTTTGAACAGTAGGTGTTACATTCGAAAATATGAATTTCGTAATTTAGAATTTCGAAATTAAGAACAATCTGCATTATCATAGTCGAACTAAAAAACGTCTATAGTTGACTTCAATTTTATAGTAAATCATCGGAAAATCTGAATCCCCGCCTCCACGTGCATTTGAAAATCGCGGAAAATTACCAAAAAATGATTGAATTACGTGGATATAGGAAAAACCGCTGATTTTTGGTCATTTTCCGCGATTTTCAAATGCACATTACTTTGAGCAGAACCGACCGATTTTAACGATTCTCATCTCAAATTGAAGCTCTTTTCTTCTACTTTAATCACTTTATTGTTGAATATTTCTTGGCTGCTTTAAAAGCTTCCTATTGGCTCATTATCAGTCACCACTTTTAGTCCATTTTTCCCATGTTAAATATTCCCATAAGATAAATTCGTTATCAAAAAAATAGATGTCACCCATGGGTTTTCGATTGTTCAAAGTTATTTTCACGTAATATGAGGTATAATGAGCCAGAAAAAAATATGTTTGACAGGTGTGATCTTAAAAAAATTTGTTGACCGTTTTGGAACATGAATATTTTCGTGTATTAATGAAAACGGTTATCAATATACATTGCTTGATGACGTTTTATTCATGAAATTCAAAATTTCGGATAGTATAAACTGAATCATTAATTCATGAAATTCAAAATTTCGGATAGTATAAACTGAATCATTACATTTGAATTTATGATCTATTCAATTAAAATTTTGACATACACTATAATAATCTATAACGTAGAGCAATGAGACTATTGAGGTTCGTTAAATGACTTCAATTTTATATAGTGAATCATCTTCCATATCAAAACTTAATTTGTGGAAAAAAGTATTTTGCATAAATAACAGCTTACCGATTTAGACTCTAACAAGCCGATCTAACAGTTTGAGTGACTAATTTTCAATAAAAATGTATATTCACAAACTAAATTAACAACATGGCTATAGCATTTTCATACAATCCGAATCATTACCGCATAAGCATTAAAGCCGTTTCATATAGACCTTAAAGCTTAAAAATCTCCATGATATTCGTGCCGCACATTATAGCCGTTCTCTCGATTCGCGCGAGCCCCCGCGACAATTGCGATAGCTAATGATAACGTCGCGCTCGGAGGCTCGGTGCGCCGCATTCATTATGCACCTTTTTTTTTACACCAGCCGGCATTCGCGATTCTCGCGGGCGCGCAAGAGAATCAGCCAGCAGTGAAAGCGCGCGGCTGCGCACGCAGCTCCATCTATTTGAAAATTAATTAAAAGTTCATCAAGGCTCAGGACGCACGGCTCGTGACGCGTCGTCTCTCGTCACACATCGCGCCCCTTCTACGCGCCCGCGCGCACTATTCATAACCGGATATGATCGTGTATAATTTCGAGGCCATGACAACGCAATTAAGTGCCACGGGCGCGTGCGCGTATATACGCGAGAGCCCGCGAGAGCCCGCGAGAGAGAGAGAGAGAGAGAGAGAGGGTGGGAGAGGAAGAGAGCGAACGGTGTTACGAGCCCCTCGCGAAGGGCTTTCATAAATTTAATTGCGCATAACGTCACTCGACTCTTCTCTCTTCCCTTATTCGCGCGCATTACGCTTAGCGCGCGTGCGAGCTGCGCAGCCCCTCCGGCTCGTTGGCAGAGGCGCGCGAACGCTCGTTCGCCTAATGCAATATATCTCTCGAGATAATATTATTGTTTCCGATGCAAGCGCGAGACTCAAATTTGCCCTGCGCTTCGCACCTACGCTGTAGCCTGCGTATATAGGATCGCTTTCCGAGGATGCGACCCTTACCGCCGGCGGGAGTGTGGCTTGTATAACGGCTCGGCGACCAAATCAAACGCTACTGAAATTTACCCGTCCTTTGGGAGCAAAAAATTTTCCAGGCCTTGGGTTTCCGGGATGCGGCTTGTGACTATTATTTAATCCTGAAGTGATTCGTAATGTATAGGGGGTCTAATGTACGATAAAATTCAGAAATAAAATTTTATGGTGTGGAAAAATTGTATAACTAAATGAAAAAAAAAATCGTTGGCACGCAGAGAGAGATGCAAATTGTAATTCAATGAATTATTATGGTGTCATTGAAATTCATTCATTATTTCAAACTAAAATTTTATATTATCTGAAATGTCCTTATTAAAAATTTTCTTGTGACGACCAATTTTTTCTTCTCAGTTCAGATATGTGCGAAACTACCTTACTGTCATAATTGCGCCGAAAATAAGCATTTTAAATTGATAATGAATCATTTTTTAATTTTAAAAGTTAAATAAATAATTAGTCATTTTTTTGAATATTTTTCCTTTTAGTTGTGGTTTAAAAAACGTTAAAAACGTCTCCTATTCGTACACAAAAAAGAGATGGACTTGAGATTGTCATCTCTAATGATTGTGATTGGTCGATTTGAAATGGACATGTAAAATTTGATTGACCCACAATACGGCACGCAAAATGCGAATTGGCACTTCTAGTATACTAAAAACGAAAAGCACGTGTAACTATTGTAAATATTGAATTTTAAAAATATTAATTTTATATATCTTAATATTGAAGAATTCGAAATAAAATTCAAAGCAATAGTGTACTTCTATACTGCCGCCGTAAGCAAAAAGGTCTGTAACTTCAAAAAAATTTACTCTCATAAAAATCGTTAATTTAACAGAAAACGATATGCTTTCAGACTTCATATCGAAATTGCGGTAAAAATGAAATTTTGAAGTTATATACCTTCTTATTTACGGCGGCAGTATAGGAGCATGTTTTTTATCAATTAATATACAAGTCCATAAATTTCAAAAGTGTAGTTAAAAATAAAGTTATAATTGTTATGATAATTGTTTACTTTTCTGTTCAATTAATCGATAGAATATTTATAGAATAAAGTTGAAGTTAACTTAATAAATATCTTCTTAGACAGAATCAGTCTCTACAGGTTCAATATGTGTGAGGACAAAATTTAAAGAATAACCAATCATTGGTGCGTGTAGCGCAATATTTATTGCAATATAAGTTACATTTAAAAATCTGAAAAATAAAAAATATGCAATGTACGAGAAGAATATAAAAAGATATGCTTTTGCACAAAATTGTTTTTTTTTTTAATAAGCAAAACACAAAATTTACAATACTAATTTCAGGAAAAACTTGATTTTTACATCATATATAACTCATAGATAAAATACGTTAAATACAAATATACTATTAATTCAAGTATTCATATTTTATTTATTTTGCCTTTTTTCAAACTTAAATTCATCTAAAATTCAAGATTGCCCGGAAAATATTAATCTCATAATTACTAATTCTACTTTTAAAGTTTGTGGTGATATTACGAATTAGAAGTGCTGATAACTAATTTAAATTATGAAACTTAAGATCAGTTTTAGTCATGGCGATATTACAATTCTCAAACATTAACAATAATTTATACTTTTATTGCTTAGTCAATATGTTCATCTACTGTGTAATTAGCATAACTTCATTTTAATTAAAAATTTTAGCAGCTAAATATTAAAGTAATTTGTAGAAAGGTAAATTTCCGCAAAGCTAACGCTGCGGAGTCGTGTTTCCTATGAGCGTGTTTCCAGAAGTCTGTTAGTGACATCCTGAACTCAAGTTGGGCTGATTTCAAATCAAACATCTATATTTGCAGTCTGCAAACGCCATTTAATTACACAAATTACACGAACTTAATGAAACTATTTTTCGCTAGCGC
Organism: Torymus flavipes; assembly: GCA_030522905.1. Taxonomy (NCBI): domain Eukaryota; kingdom Metazoa; phylum Arthropoda; class Insecta; order Hymenoptera; family Torymidae; genus Torymus; species Torymus flavipes. The sequence continues at coordinate 3,893 of JAPYZO010013671.1, forward strand.
AGTCTGGTAATATTTTGCGAGTGACTGGTATGTACAATAAATTAGGCTAAAATGTAACATCTACGTATAGTACTCAAAATATATGTAATTAAAAAAGATGAAATTTGAAAAGGCTTAATACGATTTCAGTTTGAAATAGCAGCAATCACGAAGATACATATTAGAATGTCCCCTATCTATTGAATGTGCGCGGCTGTACACATGCGTTTTTATTATAATTATAGATTCTCCGGGGAAAAGAGAGAACCAATGTTTTATTCTCCCTGCTATCTCTCGTATAAAAGTTTGTATAAATTTTTTCTCGCATCTCACAAGTCCGCGACTTGCTATCGAGTACGATCCAATTTGGAATGGAAGCATTAACTTAATTGATCAACAAACAAAATTCCTGGAAATAAAGTTCAATAGAGTGCCATCAGGTATGAAAGTCAAAAAGACAGAAAAGTTATCTACTCTTTTGTGACATTAATTCGGGAAAGAATCATTTTTGTAATTTTAATGTAATTTACACTTTTATTGATTACGTTGAGTCAAAGTTTTTATAATTAGACGATTCCATACAAGACCTTCTTTTATGAAATGTTATGTTGGCTTGAGGCCACAGCATAGCGTTTGCATGTGTAGACGTCGCAAATCCATATTTATATACATACGCGTGAACACAAGCCTGCCAACGCACCGTTCAATGCTAGTTTTTGATAAGATTTAGGTGAGTTTAATGAACGTGGACCAGGCAAGAGCCAGCCATAAACTAGCGCGTATAAGTTTTTGTAACTGCTCTTCTTTCCTCTACTCTCTTCTTCCCCTCCTATCCTTTCATCTTGAACGAAAGTTTAATTAACTAAACTGCAGTCACAAAAAGACCCAATTAAAAATTGTTCTTAATTCGTTCCACAAAGTCCTGCGTAAGAAAAACTATATTTTGTTTTCTTTGCCGAATAATAAAAGAAACATATTCGTGGAAAATTTCGTGAACCGTACATTCAACTTCGAGCTAACTTATAAATACGTAATATCAATACTTTATGCGCGAATCTATGTCCAGGCTGACTTTATAATAATAGCGATAAAAGTCATCGACAGGAGTTCGGGAATGAACTCTCAACGAAGACATCGAGAAAGAGAAAGAGTGAGGGAGGGGAAAGGGGGAAGAGAGAGAGAGAGAAATGTGGCGAGAGCCGAGAAGAGAGAAAACGACATCGAGAGACCTAATTAGGTAGTCGACGGCGCGATTATTAGCAATGCCGCCACTTGGGGAGAAGCTGAGGCCACTTGAGATATTCGTTCGCGTTCTCGCTCCCGACCGGAAGTATCGATTATGGCGCCACGCGGCTGCGGCGGCGGCGTCGGCAGCGGCGCCTGTGCGGCAGCGGTGGTGGTAGCAGCCGAACAAAAGTAATTTCAGTTTGACTTGTGTTATTCAACTCTTGTGCCTCTGGCTGCAAGTTGCGCGAACTGCTATTCAATTGTCACATTCGTCCTCGGCGCAGTCATACTTTCGTGAAAAACTATAAGAAAAGTTATTGAAGCCGCCCGCTAATATCGCTTGCTCATTCTTCGCAAACTGTCAAGGAGTGCAAAGCCTAAACTACTCTCCAATTTACCCATGGCGAATTTTTATTCAACGTTGTATGATTATTACATAACAGGCGTTTCCGATGCGTCTGGCATTTACAAAGGGATTTAAGCGAGGATTTTGAATTCCATATAGATGGAAAGAGAAGCAAGTCCAGAGGGGGAGGATTGTAAGGGTCCGATGGATTTTCTTCTGGTGCGTACGTGTCATTTCAGGCTGACTGTTTTATAAACATTGGAACGCGCAAGGATTTTCAATATCGTTTTACGAGAGATGTATTGGGTCGCTAGCTCTCTCGGTCGTTTTTTTTAAAGGACGTACAATGCATTATCATTTCATGAATATTTTGAAGAAAACGTTAGACTAGATTCCCTGATGTACCTATTAAATGTAAATGAGCAGCTTTTATTACGAGTAGATTAAAGAAAATCCTCGTATACGATGAATTTATTTTCTAAAGGCAGTTTATAAAGTCCCTATTCTTATATTTACAACATAAACATTATTTACTCCCGAAAAAGGATTTTTCGATGAAGGGAAAAATATAGTTAGACTCGATAGAATTTCATGAGTTGCACTATATCTGTGCAAGGAGATTAAAGTGAATTTTGCTGTAAATAGTTTTTGTTCTTTTTATCATTTTTCAATATAATGATAAACTAGAAACAAAATTTGTTATAATTAGAAAATTTTGATACGTACAAAAATTAAAGACTATAAAAGATTGCTTCATTTTTTTCTGGAAATAAATCTTTGTTTTTCTTTTTTAAGCGAATTATTTTAATTAATAATCGTTAAAGCTTCCTTTACTGAAGTTTCAAGAAAATTATAGTTTGATTGCATTATGCACGTCACATCTACAACGTCTTATATGCATCTTAATATTATCTAACATAGTATATTATATTGTAATACATTGCTTATTTCATATATTTTGCTGTAATTAGTTTGATAAAATAAAATTTCTAGTTCCTCTTCCTAATTATTTTAATTAGGTCCACATAAGAATCAATGTTCTTTTACTATTTTTTCTTAATAATATGGATACATTTAAGACTATATTATATATAGTATTAGCATTAATTGCCGTCGAACCGGTATTTCCTTAAAACGACGTCATTTCCATTTTGCCTCGCTGAGCCGTGCCAAAGCACGATATAAAAGCTTTCCCTTCCTCCTCTACAGAGCAAATGAAAAATTCGCCATTCACTATTCTTCATTTCTCCCTCTCCCTCTCTCTCTCTCTCTCTCTCTCTCTCTCTCTCTCTCTCTCTCTCTCTCTCTCACCTCGAATCCGATATCAAAGCGGTAATATGAAATGGAAGGGGAAAGTCGAGCATCAACGAAATAAAAAGCGTAATATTGTTGACTCGTAGTAAATAAGGCACCCGAGGAATCGTGGTAATTATAATCTTACGACGGTAAAAAGGGATCGGGTCGAACCATAATTTGTGGTCTATAGTGACTCTGGAACTTTCCACCCGATTTGTTCAGCCACGTGAAGAAGAAAAGGAGAATAAGGCTTATTCAGTGTGAACATTAACGGCTTAGAAAGACGAGAGGATGAATTTATTTGAATCGTAATCTTTTTTCATGGGTACTATCTTTTCTACATATATGGTTCCACCTACACTGAAAAAGTTTTACGTTGTAAAAACTGAAAGTACGGCTCTGACAACGATACTGTTTGACTGATTTTCTTTTGGCTGAATTGTTTGGGTACACTAATTATATGACACAATCATGAGAGCCGTATAAGATAAATTGAAAGCACTAATATGTATAGAGTTCTTTTATCGAAGCATTAAATATAGGTTATGATTCCACATGCATACATATTTTTCATTAAAATAATCTGGATTAATAAATACACTGGATTACAGATGAAATAACTAATTCGCCGAGCTGTGCAAATACTGTTTTCCTTATTTGACTAATAGTGCCGTTACATTATATAAATAAATAGACTGCTTCAGCCGTCTGTAAGAGTAAATGATCAGTAAAGATGGTGTTAGTATACAGCAAATCGAAACTACGGTTTCTACAAACTAAAAATTTTTTCAGTGTAAATAAAGCTTTGTGACAGTCAAAAAAAGTATTGTAGAAATAGTATTTGAAATATTATATCTAACATCCTAAGTAAAAAATACACAAAATGTACTAACAATTAACAAAAATCCACTCGTTTAAACTTAAATAATATTGTGGGTATTTTACTCAACTTTGAACTATCGTAACTTTTCAAGCCATCAACATTATTTTTTAATTCCCAAAAAAAAACCAGTGAAAGGTCGTTTTCTTCAGTGTTATTTCTGTTTTTAAAACTTTATATACTGTATTTTCTGACGGAATGATAAATGTTTGATGTAGGGTCATTTTTAAGCATTTTTTGAAAATAAAATTTATGGTAAAAGAATCGTGTCATAAAAGCGATTATTAATGGTTAGATATTTTTCTGGTACATTTTAAGGTATAAAGAAGCAGAAACATCAGTTTCTGAAAATGTATAAAAAAAAATATTTTTGACTACTTTGAAGGTACCAAAAGATAAATTTTTTAATATTTTTTAATTCGTTATTTGACGTGAATATTTCTTTATTCCTTTTTCAACTCATAATTTCATGAGAAGGACTTTATATATTAAATTGAAAATTTTAACGACTCGAGTTATGATACAAACCACACGTATAAAATTTAGTTCACATACAATGATTATATGATATATTTTCCCCTCTCTCTCTCTCGTTCTCTCTCTCTCTCTCTCTCTCTCTCTCTCTCTCGCGCTCTTCCCCTCGCCCTGCCTACAGTTTTATAGGCCCCAGCACTACAATTTCCGCGATACTAGCCCGGTGTAAATAAAACACCCGTTTTGCCGACACGGCGTCTCAAATTTTCTGCGTTTTGATTTATATTTATATTTATTTATAGATTTCATTTGCGCTAATTAAACGTAGTAAGTTAATTCTTTGCGTAATATTTCCACGAGAACTTAAACAAAATTGGATGATTAAATTTTTTAATATTTAGTCAGGTAATTTTTGGAAAAGTTGAATTTGCTTTTTAATAAAGAGAATCTCCGCCTTGAAAGCAAAGTGTAGAAAAAAACATAATTACCTTTTTAAAAAAGAGATCCCCTCGTTTAATGGAATTTAAAATTTTTATAGAAAGCGGTTACTATATATTTTAAATGTAATGTTATTTTAACTACAAATGAATAACATTAATATTACTTATTTTTCCTCTAAAATGGTTGATTTTACGAAACTTTTATGAAAGAGTAATTTTGACATGTTTATAAAATTCAATTAGCAAATTACGTCATGTTATCCGGGGAGTCGTCGAGTTTATATAATCACAGTGAAAACTAATGATATTAGGCGGGTGTTTGCATTTGCTCAAACTTTCCGCGGCGCATAAAACAATAAAGGAAGTCGGATATGTGTAAACCGTATGATCCGTTGACACTTCGTAATGACGTTGCAGTCAACTCTCTCTCACTCTCCCTCCCTCTCTTTCTCTCTCGCCGTGACGCGCACTCGCGTGCGTGTGTCGCGCTCAGGAAACTATCAAGTTCGATGCAATTAATCGTTGCGATCAAGTTTCGAATTAATAGTGAAATTTCGTGAAATTACAGCGCTTGTCGGGGGAGGTGGCGCATGCGCGCGTGGCGCTCGATTGCGAGGAAGCAAACTAAAAGCAGTTGATAATTCAGTCGGCGTTTCCTAATCGTAATTAGCAGCCGCGCCAAGTAATGTCATTTGCATTTATTCGTTGGCGCGTGCGGAAACTATGCCAATTAGGGTAAACTCGACGATAGCTCCGGGGGTGGTAGTGAAGGCAAAAAGGAGATCCGCGAGGGGGTGAAGTTCAGGAGCGCGTCGCGTCACGAGAGGCCGCCGCAACGCGTCCGTAAACAAGCCTCTCGCGCCGCACGCGAGGACTCGGTACCTAAAGCAGACGTTACGCTTGGAAGGATAGCGTCGCGAGCATTTGCTAGATTTCACTATCGGCTTCTCTTGATTATCTCGAAGGGCAAACAAACGCCGCCAGCGGGTCGTATTGCGCGCGCGCTTACAGAGATAATTATCGCGACGACCAAAATTTAAAGCCCGAGGACAGTTGTGCAAATAAAGACGACGGTAAATTGAGTTAGCATCGACTTTTCGTTGCACATTTGGTTACAGCAAACGCTGATTGCGAGGCGAGACTTCTCCTTGCTGAATTTATTTATTTTTTTGTTTTCGATTAATTAAACCTCATTACATTAATTTTCTCGTAATTACGCAAAGAATTCTCTCGTTCGTCTCGTAAAAACCTACTTTGACAGAGGTTATACTTTCCACTTCTTTTTGCAGCAAGAGAACTTAATTTTGACAAACAATTAAAGTTACGCTGTTCTTGCGGAAAAAGGATTCAGTGGACAAGCGATTGTATTAATGTACAATTTCAAGAAGTTCAATAAAATTAGATTGCCCAGCAAGGAACAATTTCAATTGAATAGCATTAATCCAATATAGTAGCTTCAATTCCTAGCTAGCTATTTCACGCTTGATTAAAATCTTGTATACATTTTTAAATATTCATATAGTATATTTATGTACGGCCCACAAAGTATGTCAGAATGTACCTCAAAAATATCCCAGAAGCGAATCATCGTTAAGAAAAAAGAATCTGCCTATTTAATATGATAGAGAATGAGATTAAAATATCGTTTAAAAGCGCATGTTATATAAAATCTTTCATCATCTAAGCAGACCAGATTACCACTATCTATACTATGCGGAGTATGTGATTTCTGATTGAAACTAGCTGAGTCAAATTAGGGTACCACAGCTCAAATACACGCTGAATTATGATTCTTTATATGAATAAATCTCAAAAATTAAAACTATACATGAAGATATTTTCGTCCTGTAGACCTGACTTTATTCTTACAATAGTTACATGTATGTGATAAATAGAATTTATATTTAATATTTTGTTCAAACATTCATTACATCTGCAAATAAGCAGTACATGAGACAAAGCAAGATTGCTAATTATCAGTAAATATACACTGGCAAAATTTGTACGAAAAATGCTATTTACTTTTATGAAATGTTAGAATCATTATTCTATAAAATTTTAGGAAACGTGATTAGAAAGATAATTTAATTCAGAAGCTTGGTAACGAATCATCTCGTTAGAATGTCGTCTTTCACGCAAAAGATGAGCTGGGAATAATTGGCCCGTTTAATTCCATAACTTGTAAACGTAAACGTTTTCTCTAATCAGTACTCCAGGTACGTCATTACATAGAAATCGGATTGACCTTATAATTCTACGAAGTCATCAATCGCTGCAAAAGGGTTATTTTTAACTACTGAAACTCACAAAATCACATATTTTGAGCTGAATTCATTGATGGTTGAAATAGATCCTTCATCCTTCACGTAATCTAGTATATTATCTTACTAATTATACATACTGCAAAATGCAAAATACAGATTACAAATTTCAACAGAATATTTAATAGCTAATAAGTCTAATAAGTAGTTTACTTGACTAACATCATTAAAAATTTCGTGAACTTTTGTATTTTAGCTTTGAAAATTGCTTACAGTCGAGAAAACTTATGCTTACGTTAAGCGACCCTGAAATTAATTGGGGACGAAAAACGTAGAAAAAAAGTAGAGCAAAACATAAATGTAGAACCAAAAATATACATTATTACTTATATTTAGATTCTTACTAGATATATGTAATATTTAAAAAGTGATGATAATAAAATACAATAATAGTAAGTTTAAATTATAAATTAAAGTAAAGTAGTTGATGATTAATCGCATGCAATCGATAATAGAAATAAGTTTCATTTTAACAGTTGTTAGAGATGTTAGACTACAATATTTTATAATAAATTGCATAAATATAAAAGAGTTTATGAATACTTGGTTCAAGCGTATATACTATACAGATTATTTAAGAAACTTTTTACTTATAAAATAATTGTAAATACATTTTGCAATACAGTTTTTTTCTGAAAAATATATATAATTCGTTATAATGGCAGTTAAATTGTGTTTATAACGTTCTTTTTGTAATGAATATTATATGTGTATAAAATTTTAAAACCCAATCATAAAATGATGTTTGTTTTTCCATTAAGTTGAAAATTAGATGCATAAAGTTCTCCTTAAATATTTAATGTGTTTATACGTTTAAAAATGCAATGCGCTACTTTAATGTAAATGTTTTGAGGTAAATTATTACAGCACGATAATTCTGTCCGTAAGTAAATTTTTATATATTATGTGAGTGGATACATAAATGAAGTCGAAATACTCTTTCAACTTCGGCTTTTAAAAAATGTAGCTATGTATGCCGTCAAAGTCGAAGAATGTCAAGATAGCCATGCTAACAACGTGTAGCTGTGGAAATTTAAAAATTCGCAGAATGTCGCTACTAAAAATTCAAGGCGCAATTATGAAGAACAAACGAGTTGCAGGAAAGTTGAGCTGCTGTCCCAGGCATTAAAAACTTTTCATTGTTAATGCGCGATTATCTTGCCGCTCCGCGAATATGATAATTCTTCCAGTGTCCTCGCGCATATTTCTCACCGGCTTCCTTCTCTGATCCTCCGTTCTTTTCCTTTATACTCGCTTTAACGGCCACGTGTAGCTGTAAGTGATGTTTTACAAGGAGAGGGCCATACCATGTGTTTCTTGCTAACGTTTGAGGCGCTTGTGATTAATGAAGGCAATTAACGTCAGTATCAAGAGCTATTCTCTTCTCAATCTACTCTCCTAAGTGATATATACGAACAGATATATGAGATGAGATCGTAGATCTATGACATTAGATAAAAACATTTATCTATTAGTTCGTATATAATGAACGTTTTATAAATACAAATATTGTTAAATTGCAATTTTTCAAAGAAAAATGTTATACCAACTAAAATTTTTAATATTTTAAAGTTTGCTGAATATGATCTTGTATCTTCGTTTATTGTAAATTTCATAATATAAACTTTTGTTCAATGTGATTCTCGAATCAAAGAATATATCATGGTAACGTCCCTAGTCAAAACAAGTGCACTTTTTATCTCTTCTTAATTCACTTTATTACAGATGTTGTTATAAATAAACTTACACCAAATACCAATAATATTCTCATTTTAGATAATTATATTTATTCTAATAGTCTTAAATATCTTAAATATTGATATAAAGTTCCATAGAGAAGTTGATTTGACTCATATTTTGAGGTTAAATGTATGTTTTTCGCTTTTAGACATTTTTGTTTAAATTATGTTGAAGTACAAATTAGAGGCATCCAATGATACTTTTGCAAAAAAATAAATCTTTATGAAATATTTGTCTTTCTATTACATAAATTTTAAAAAATATGTTAGCGTTAATTTCTTTCTTAAACGCAAATAAATACAACAGAG
>JAPYZO010013680.1:0-11691 GCA_030522905.1 Torymus flavipes
ACAGGCAAGGTCGTGCTAACGGCCGTTTAAAGCCGGCAAACGAGCGCCACAATTGCGCAGAAGAGCAGCGCTACTGTTTGCTTTCTCTCTCGCACTTATATACGGGTGTGCATCGCGCGGCGATCGCGATCGCTCTCTCTCCCCTCGCCGCTGTACTCGGCGAGCGCGCGCGTAGAATACTGTGCACGTGTGGCGTATATTACCTCACGTGCGCGGCGCAAATTACCGCGAGCGCGACGTCAGCCTCCGAGACAGCTGACGTCTGTAATATTGTGCTGGCGCACCGTTAGGTAGGAAACTCGAGATATTAATCTCACTTCTTGATAATTTCAATTGATTCACCTTAAACTAGATTCAGCCTATTTATTATACAACTCATTTATTACATCTTAACCATTTAATTCAATAAACAATAGTCTTTGTTATTAACCTTAAACGCTCGAGTTATTATTTCGCGACCTTAGTGTCATTCCCCGTTCCCCGCCACCTCCGCGGTCGTTACGTTAAGGAGAACGTATCGTTAACATCTGAGCAGCCGGCACACGTACCAGAGTTCGAGTCTGGTGAGAAATAAAGCGCAAGTCTACGACTTGCGTGTTGCACGGTAAGTAACCAGATTAGGTTTAGCATTACACGACGTTGTAGCGTCTGCGACCTAATCTGGCTATCGGTTCTACGAAAGTTGAACCGACAACCCAGTTGTTCTCAACTAAGACACGTGAGAGAAACGTGTCTTAGCCCTAATAACCACCCCGTGACAAATGAGAGGCATGTTATACAAAATCCTGTGAACTGTATACTGTCATAAACTTCTATAACAATTGGCACAGCAATTACGGTAAGTGTATTTTAAAAAGTTTATTTAAGGTAATGTTTTGAAAGCTTTTCGAGGTTATGTCTATGTATACATGAAGTATTGAAAAAAACATTTTCAAAATTGATATGAATTATCCGACTTTTTAATGTTGAATTGTTCTGTTTGATTATCTTTTAAAATTATTTATTCGGTTTTAAAAATTTTGAGTTTTTTTTATAAATCTTTAATTTTCATGATTTTTTATGAAAAATATGAAAATTTTTGTATAGCACATTATATGGGAAAAAGTTTGTAAATTATGAGTAGAATGAGGTAGGATTTTTCTAAATTCATTGTTTTGACTTTTGTTATTGATCGGTAGTAATAATATCTACAAAATATGCTAATCGCGAAGAGGAATATATCAATTTTTTTCAGTATAAACTTTAAATGTAGCCTGAATAAGTACTTTTCAAGTACTACTTTACTGAACGTTTTCAACGTAGTGAACAAACAAAAAATACCCAATCTCATGATATTACCATATTAAAACTGTTATTTTCTTATATTTCATCTCCTTTATAATGAAATTCAGACTGAAAAAATTAACTCCTTATCCAAACTCTCCAATTCGTAAGAAAAAAGATGTTATAAATCAGTATACATCCAGTACTGCATGATTTAGTTTTTCCAGACTGAATTTCATTATAAAGGAGATAAAATATAAGAAAATAATACCTCATTCTACTCACCTCATTCTACTCACAATTTACAAACTTTTTCCCATATAATGTGCTATACAAAAAGTTTTACATTTTCAGACAAAAATGATAAAAATTAAAGATTTATAAAAAACTCAAAATTTTCAAAACCGAATAAATAATTTTAAAAGGTAATCAAACAGAACAATTCAACATAAAAAACCGGTTAATTCATATTCAATTTTGAAAATGTTTTCTCAATACTTCATATATACATAGACATAACCTCAAAAAGGTTTCAAAACATTACCTTAAATAAACTTTTTAAAATACACTTACCGAAATTGCTGTGTTAATTTTTATATAATAGTTTATGACAGTATACAGTTCACAGGATTTCGTATAACATGCCTCTCATTATACTATTTTCCGTTTTTGGGTAATTAGTCTATATAACGCTGTAGAAAGTTAACCCCCAGTGTCTCTACTTCTCTGCTATGCGCGCTAGCAGTCACTCCGAAACCCCCTTCCATCCAGCTGCTCAGAGCGAATACCGACGGCGGAGCGGAATAAGGTCGAATTTTAAATATTAATGAATTTTTAAGTCATTGTAAATTTTTAAATCATTTTAAAACATGTAGAATGCATAAACACATTTCATATTTGAACTATATACTATATATATATATATATATATATATATATATATATATATATATGGGTGATTCTCAGCAAAAGTGCTCAAATTCTGTCCTGTAATCGCCGTAGATATTTGATTCGATTTTATGATATAAAATCTTTAATTTTTTCAAAAACTTCGTTTTTTTACAAGAATGAAACCCAAATTACTAGAATATCATATAGTAAAAATAAAAGTTTCCAGATTCCATTTGTATTGAATGGACGAGGGTTATTTTCTACCTTGGAGATAGCACGTAAAACTAAGCACTTTTGCTGAGAATCACCCATATAGGAACTACAAATTAATTTGGAGGAAGCTACATTCCAATGACTTGGAAAAGGTTTTTAAATTGGAATGTATAAACTGATCATTCTAAAAAATGTTTATAGCTTTAGATCTACTAGACCACTAAAACCACCTTAGGGCTGTCTTATACGTAATAGCTTCTAAGGTCAAAATTTCCTGAAAAAATAAATCAAAATACAATTACTATGAAATAAAGTATATGTGTCACTGATATAACTTATTTCTAATACATAATTCCAAGAGATAGGTTTTTTAATCCCCTTCATGCAGAATGTACCTATAGCATAAAGCTCTGGAATTAAAAAATATCGTGACTAAGTATTTTTTTAATTGAAAAAACTACTTTTTGGTCTTAGTTTTATCAATTTTTATGAATTTTTATCGTTTTTTCAATTAAAATAATACTTAGTCTCGATATTTTTTAATTCCAGAGCTTCATGCTATAGGTAAATGTTTTCAAAGTAATTTGTGACTTCTCTCGTCAAAATCTTTCGAGTGATTGCCAAAAAAACTTGCTCACGAGTTCATTTTTCTAAAATGACATAATTCTGCATGAAGGGGATTAAAAAACCTATGTCTTGGGATTTTGTATTAGAAATAAGTTATATTAGTGATACATATCCTGTATTTATAGTAATTATATTTTAATTCATTTTTTCAGGTAATTTTGGCCTCAGAAGCCATTATATAATTGAGAAGCCAATTGAGAAACATTTGAATTGAAATCATCACATAGCATATATAATGCATAAAACTAGATATATCCTTCCTTTTAAAAAAAAACTATTCAATCGTCGCGTGGGAGTAAGAACGTCGTATCTCGGCTCGGAGCGTACGAACGTCCCATCTCCATTTGGCGGGTAAGAACGTTCTATCTCGGATCGGCGCGTAAGGACGTCCCATGTCGACTGGGCGCGTAAGAACGTTCTACCTCGGCTCGGTGCGTAAGAACGTCCCATCTCGACTTGGCGTGTAAGAACGTTCTATGTCGGCTCGGCGCGTATAAACGTTCCATCTCGACTCGTTGCGTAAGAAACTTTTGTACTTAATTCGATACTATACTACTATCAAAATCGATAAAACAAATTCTTAGCATCTAGAAACAAAACTAGAAATAAACATCTTACTCTTCCACCTATTAAGAAGACCATCAGTTTCGAAACAAGTGAACACAATACAATAAACTACTTCAACATGATCCCTAAAGAGCTAAAAACACTAAAAACTGTTCGGAAAAATATCAAAACTAAATTAAGGGGGCTAGATAGCTTTTTTTCTGAAATACAAAAAGTCATATTTTACTGAATAAATGTAAGCTAATTATTTTCCGCTTTTTTCATATAAAAGGGGGTATATTTTTCTCACCTCAGACCTTGGTCTGGGTCCTTTATATGGTCCAGAATCACAGTCATTGATGAAACAAGTTTTTTCACTATCGCTAAACTTACAAATTTTCCTGTGGATGGATTGACTCCATATTTGAACTCAATTACTCATGAATAGTATAATTCTCTGATGGACTCATTAAGTGCCCCCCATTATAAATAGTAGATGATTGCGATATTTTTAAAAGTTTTTACAATGAATTTTTCAATGCAGTTTGCGTAAAATACTATTTTGCACATTCTGTAAATTTTTAAAATAGCTTTTACGCCCCCTGTATAAAAAAATATCGATCGATACATGTGCGAAAGATGGTACTACACTGGTGTGATTGTCACCCACGCTTCACTCGGTCAAGCAACCTCGCGCTTGTGCTAGAATCATATACTACCAATAATGTAACATTCGATGTAGGAATCTGTATTGGCACCGACATTTCCTTATAAGTCGACTCTAGTGTCAGAAATTGACCCTTATGTTTTGGTATATCGGCCGTCTAAATCTAATGAATATTCTTTATTTCGTTAAAAAATAAAATTAAAAAATTTCTCTTTTTTTAACGATTTTCTGGGTGGTATCTTTAACTATATTCTTATGCCATCTTTGTTTATAATTTGCTATTGATTAATATTCTTATTGAATAGAAGTTTAAATTTTAGTTTTATCTGTTTTCAACTTATAACGTTATAACTGTTTTAAACTTATAACTTTTAAAATTTGTTTGCTTGTTATCATGACATAACTACTTGCAAAGCGACAGTCTAGAAAACAGAATTTTTAACGAAATAAAGCTAACGGAGATTAGATGACTCATATATTGAGTAAAAGAACCTATCAGATAAAATCACGAATACTGGACTTCAATTTTAAATACCAGAAATGGATTTTAAAGCGCCATTGAAATCGGTTTTCCGCAGGGTGTTAACTCTTCCTTGTCAGTTGAAATGTTCAATGAGAATAGCTTAATAAAGTATTGTAATCCGATCAAATAGTTATATGAAGAAATTTTTAATGTAGAAATTGTTAATTTCAGATGTCGCAGATTTAGGCCTATTCCAGATGCTGCAATAGTCAGTCGCGAGACGTGAGGTTTGGCACCCAGAAAGCTGTTAGAAAAGTTCTGATTGTTCTGCACAATTACGTGCCTCCTGCAACCATCAAAGTGCTTCACCACAGCCAATGTATGTGATGCCTTTTTTGGCGTTAAAAGAGAATAAGAATAGCTTTATATCCAAGGAAAAGGACTGATTTAAAAGGACTACAGTAACTTGAATGAAATTAACAAATCATATTTTCAAAACTTGATATATTATATCGTGAACGGCTTGTATAGGATATATGATTTGGCAAGTGACAATGTGATTCATGGTATTCTTCGCGATATATTTGGCACATATATACTATCTTTCCTTACTGTTATGAGAGTATCGAAACCGTTCGTTAGCGAATTTCTCACTGCATACTTAAAAAAACAATTAATTAAACCTTTATAGTCGAAAATTGGCGCATTTAAGGTGGTTTCGGCGTTGTTTTATGAATACATAAACATTTCTAAAAGTTTACAAAAACATTCTTTCAACATGAAATTTTTCATTTATGTCAAGAAAATGCAAGGTCAACGACAAAATTTTAGAGAAAATTAGTTTAATGAATAGTACATTTCGATACTAGTGGGTGATTTTATCCTCGTGATGTTTGCGCTCAAGCGAAGCGAGGGTGAAAAGATCACACGAGGTTAAAATCACCTTCTCGCTTGCGTATTGAATCATATTTTTTGATACGACGTGTACAAAGATTGATTTCGCACACGCTTTTTTATGCGAGCGTGTGCGAAATCGAGCCTTGCTAACAGAGTGTTAAAATAGTACATTACGATACATGTGACTTAAGTAGCACTTTTTTGCACGGCGTGAAGTTAGGGCCCGAGCGCAGCGAGGGACCTAATCACGCCGTGCAGAGTGCTCCTTAGGTCACAAGTATCGTATCCTAAGTAGTCCTTTTTTGCACCGTAAGGTTAGCGCACGAACGTAGCGAGTGCGATAAACACGGTGCAAAAAAGTACTAAGGTCACGGATAGGCGTGACCTAAGTGCGGACTTAGGTCACACAATGCTATAAATGTTTCTTTTAAAACGTAACCCAACGGGAAAAGACATTCATTTTGTCTTTATTCCATTATAAATAAATACTTTTCATAAAATAGGATATAAAAATGAAAAATTTGTTATAGAGAATCCAATGCTGTCATCATAAATCTATTAACGACCAAATTAAAGAGATATTAGCAATTTTATTTATTTTTAAACAAAATTCGGATTTTTTAAGACTTACTGAAGTAGTTCGGAGATAATTACTAAAATTAAAATTTCAAAAATTGTCAAAAACAAATAATCTTCCACTGGTCATTCATCATCACTATCGTCACGTTCATACGCGACGATACGGTACCACACGCCGAAGTTACCTTAACATGAAATGTCAATTACTGCTTTTCGTCCAGAGTGTTATTTATTAAAACATTTATTTTCATTTTAATCCTCTTGTGCAAAGAGATTTTTTATTTAACTTTTTCCTAGAAAAAGGATCACTTTTAAAGGATATTATTCCTTGTTTTATTTTTCTATGAAATATAAATATTTCATTCATTTTTCTTAACGGTAATGAGTATAATTATTGTGAGTATAATTGTAGTGTAAATAATGAATTGATATGTTGCCTGTAAAATTTATTTATACATATTCAACTTCGTTGAGAAATATGAGAAGTCCAGATTGTTTTAATGTTAAAACAGACATGTAGTGTTGCAATCACAAAATAAACAAAGAGTGCGTGCAATAATTATTGACAGTAAGGATGAGAAGATGGGTGTTAGTGGAATTCAATGTATGTACAATATATAAGTAAAAAAACGAAAAGATTAGAAGTAACTCTTAAAGTAAGGTGCGAATACTAGTCTCAATAGAATTAAGTAAGTCGCGCCAACATCAACAGAATGCAACAATTTTTTCTCAGTAATTTACAGTAACAAGTATATATTATATTCGCAGTTCAATTTTCATTACATGTGATTGGAGACTGGCCCTCTTAATTATTTAAATACACATTTCAAAATATTTAAATAAAATAGTGTAGTGATTAGTTATGGCTACAGTCATCAGTTGTCAATACAAAAATATTGTACGCTGATTACAAATGATTGAAGATCTTACGTGATGGATGGTTAAATTTTTCAGTCTCTCGTACATATCTTAGATTAATTATAGAAATAATTGACTAATTTTGTATTCTAACAGTTACTCTATTTCGACAGACAATGAATGCTGCATTAGCAATTTAAACTATTTAACTTATTTTTGCCGTTAAGCAGAATGTAGATATTTTTTTTTCTTTTTTTTTACCAACAATACAGTTTTGTCGACGTTTATGCTTCATATTCCTGAAGCTTATAGTTAAAATCATGCGAAACCCAATTCAAAACGTAAATGCATAAGTAAAGAGCACAAAATACTTTGTCCAGTCAAAAAGTAGCGATAAAATACACATATAAAGAACTATAAAACATAGATGTACTTAAAATTCATAAGAAATCTAGAAATTATAAGATGTGTTAATTTCAGTGATATATAAAACTAGTCAGCTAGAGTTTTGAAAAAATACCTTTAAACAAATAAGGCTAGAACGTAAGGCAGTGGTGACTTGATTATAATAGTATAATTAAATATTAAAATACAACAAAGAATAAATATTTCACGGATTTGATCCGACTGAGAATAATATTAGCTAAGTATAGGCTTTTTGATGTTACTGATCGCACTGTAAGAGGTTACGAAAAATCTAAATATGTTTTTCAACATATTCCTCTTTAGGACTACATTCGTTAAAATAAAATAATCAAAGTACATTTTAATTTATTAATACAGAGTTATATCATTTATAAAGTAAAATAACGCACTAACTAGTCAACTAAATGAAATTTTAATATACTAATTTCAATTTTAGGTAGCATTACTTACTACCAGTCAAGTGAGTGGTAATTAGATTCCACCATCTTTTGTAAGTAAGAGTTGTATCGGTGTATGAAATCTTTATAGAAGGATGAGAAAGTTGTGAGTATCGATGTAAGAAACGATCATTATGAGTTGTTCTGTGAAAGGATAACGTCTAGTCTATTAGCGAAGCAGGGAGTATGCGTTAGTGCAGGAAAGGTAGTTTAACTAATCCTAATGCGTTGCTAAGCCGCGCGTAGCGTAGCTATGGATATCTTCCATACTCTAAGTACAATAGGAAACTAGACATGGTCTGTTATGACTTTTTTATACCCTAAGTTAAAGTTTATCACTTAGTAATTGCGACATAGGACGTTCGATGAAACAGTGTTTGAAATTTCAGTTTATTACACCGACGTTTCGGGAGTCTTATCACTTCAGTTTTCAGAGCATTAAGCTTAATCAATCACCATATAGCTTGCCGGATGTCTAAGAGTTCGAAAAAAATGAACTCTAGGCATCCGATGAGGCATCTGGTGATTTGTAAAGTTTGATGTCCTGAAGAAGGGAGTAATTAGGCATCCGAAACATCGGTATAATAAACTAAAATTTCATACACTGGTTCCTCTAACGTCCGATTTTTGAATTACCAATAATATTCATCTACGGACGTCAACCTTATGAAATAATATATTACGATACGTGTAACTTAAGTGGCCCATTAGCCCCCTAGGCCTCGCTTCGCTCGGGCGCTAACTTCACGTCGTGTGATGGATCACTGAAGTCGTAAGTATTGTATACTATTTTATAGCACGTTCATCTAAGTCCGCTGTCACGCCTATGCGTGTCATAAACAGTCCATTTTTGCACGGCGAGGTTAGCACGCGAGCGTAGCGAGTACGCTAAACGCCGTGAAATAATGGACTACTTAAGTCACCGGTAGGCGTGATCTAAGTGTGGACTTAGATCACTACGTACTATAAATTAAAGTTTATCACACTTGTTCAATTTACCATAGCGATTTGGTAGTTTATTCTGTATATGTTTTTGATAACATTTTTAAATTGCGCCAATTTTGAATTGCAATTTCATATAGTTTGGTGATCATTTGGTTAAGTGCAATATAAATGCCCCTCTATCAGCACGACCATCAGTATGTCGTAAATTAAAGAGGTAAGTAATTTAGTACAGAAAAGTAGGGTGGTGGCGCTGAATTGAGGGCATTTGGAACAGTGATGATTTGGAACCTCGTGACTCCTCAATCGATCTCTTTATTTATTTCCTGTGTGAGTAATTCTTATAAATAAAAAACAAATATCGAATATAAAAAAACTGCCTTGAGAATGTTTTAATTTATATCTATATTATCGGTTACACCTATTGTTTCGTGCCATGATAAATAATATTTCCGATAATAGTCTTTTTACATTTACATTATCAAAATTTATGTTATAGTTGTTATCTTTTATATGATCGTCAATAGCAGATTTATTTCCTTTACATGGGTAGTTACAAATATTACAATCAATCTTACGTATAGCAATGGAATTTTCAGCAGATTTATATTTTTTTTCCCAATTTTATTATACAATTAAATGTATTGATAGTATTACATAGTGGACTGATATGTAATTGATTGATATGTAAGATAATACTGTTGAATCTATTCGTATTACGTATGACAGTATGCTAATTAATATTATGTAACCGTTTATTAAGATAATTTTGAATTTTTAAATAATTACAGATATCGACACAATACTTACCAGTGAAAGATATTGGAATCGAATTACCGCTCACTTGACTGGTAGAAAATAATGCTACCTAAAATTTAAATTTAGGTTTCATTTAGTTGACTTGAAAGTACGATTTTTTTACTTTATAAGTTACATAACTATGTATAATAAATTGATATGTATTCTCAGTCCAAGTGATCAAAACATTGAAAAACGTATTTGCATTGTTTTTTTTAACCTTTGACTAGCAAAATTTAAACGCGCTTTGCACGTACTATTTTATTTTTGAAGTTATGACCATTGTTTTTTACTATGATTTAGTTTTAATTAGTTTAAATCATAAGATAATTAGATACATTTTTAAAGCAAAAAGTCGAATGTTCTCATTCTATTTTAATTGTTTGGTAATTCTATAAATACTTTATTTTCAAAATTCAAATCTAGTACATTTTCAATCTAAAAAATTCAAATATTTGTACTTTTTCTAAATAACTAATCGTATCGAGTCTTCAAATGGGCCACTACTTCTGGCCATCATTTTTTAAAGAGAGTGTAACCACGTGTAACCAGAAAAACATAAAAAAACCTATATAACTACATATTTTTAAATTAAAATGTTACCAGCAGAAAAAAAGGAAAGTATAAGTGTAATAAATTCGAGTCACTAAGACTTTATATTCTTCCCTTGAATTTAGATTAATTTTCAAATAGTGCAATTTTCTCTTATAGAAATTAATTTTAAATACAAAGAGAGTGAAAAATAAAATTCTCTACATATATTATATGCCAAATTATAATAAATATTTGTAATAATAATTATCAATTAGTGGCTGAACAGTATTGTTGTGAAAAAGTAATGCATCACTTCTAGTTTTATCTTGCTTCCATACTGAACTGCGGAAACAATAAAATATTGAACGCATATCATTTTAGGCAGAAAAAAATGGTTGGCTTGGCTTAACAATATCTAATGAAAAATATTTCGAAAATATTATAATAATAGATAGAAATTCTGTATTAACATTCAAAAAGAATTATGTTAATAACTGAGACAAAAACTGATAATAGGACAATACTAAAATATTCCAAAAATATCACATTAACAAGAAATGTTGCATTCTGTTGAGAAACAACTTCAAATATTCGGAACCGCACCGTCGTTTATGGTTCCTGTAAATAATTCTACCATACATCATAATACACGAAAATTAATGCTGAATAATTAGTTAAAAATATAATAAGCAGAACAAATTTAATGTGACGTGCGTCAATGATAAATATATGACATTAATAATAATCAACCTTAATGATTGTATCTTCTGCTTTGTGATTTAGATGTTAAATAGAGTGAAAGATATATGAAAAGCAACAGAAAATTTAAACAAAAGACGATTTTTTTCCGTCAAAGTTTACATGTAATGACTACACTCATTGTATCTGTAAACCTTCTTAATGAAGGAGAAGAATACTATAAATTATAATAAATTAATTATTGTAATAAGTATATCCCATATAGTACGCATATGTATTGTCTATGACTATTTATCATTAGTTTATTATTAAATTATTATTATAATTAATAAATGGCAAAAGGTCGTACAAAAGGTATAATAAGCATTGAGTAACAAAAAGGTAATTAAAAAATTTAAGAAAAGTGTTCGTACTTTTATGCTTGCAAAGTTAGACGAACAAAGACGGTAAAAAATGTCTCTTTCCTCGCGCATTAAAATAATCATTAAGGTGGCTCCGGCACGCTGGGCCGTATCTATGAGGGGCCTTTATAGGGTGCATTGAACTTTTATTTTAATAATGGACAAAATTGCAATGAAAATAGTTAATAGTAAGTTATAACATATTTTTAACCATTTAGGCACCCCGATATATAAAAAATAGAAAAATTATCCATTACTATTGATCAAGTAGTACAGCCCTGGGAGTGTATGTTATACACAGGAAACGCAATTTTTTTTATCTAATGCATGAAGATTTCTTGAAAATTTCACTAGTTATCATTATTTTTCAACATACTACTCTCTCTCTCTCTCTCTCTCTCTCTCTCTCTCTCTCTCTCTCTCTCTCTCTCTCTCTCTCTCTCTCTCTCT
>JAPYZO010013681.1:0-10727 GCA_030522905.1 Torymus flavipes
AATTAAAAAATATCGACTCTATCCAAAGTTATGATAGTTTAAAGTTATGTAAAGAAAATGCACTAAAATATACATAAAATTGGAGCTCTAGATTTATCGATTTGTCGGTGGTTTTTCTTTACATAAGTTTAAACTATCATAACTTTGGATGGAGTCGATATTTTTTAATTCTTAAGAAAGCAACAGAAAGCTCATTTTCTCTAGTTTTATTTTTTTTATTGTTGTTGCATAAAATGTTTTTTTCACTGAATAATTAAGATATGAAACAAAGCATTTTTTCAACATTTCCTTAAAATACACCTAAAAATATCGATAATTTGAGTTTTTCAAAGCGTTAGGGTCTAATATTGCAGCTTTCTTCATATTTTGGTATCTAAAAACAAGAAAGCGCACAAATTAATAAATAATTTTACTTGAAAAAAAAAGAGTGAAAAATGGTTGGTTATAATATGGCCAAAAAATACTATCTCATTGTTTGATATTGTAGAAAAGAAAACGCAATATAGCCATCGATTTCGAATATCCTCACAAAGCAAAAATCTCTCAACCAAACCACAAGCGCGCAATTCATCTATTTCGAACAACCGCGAGCTAAAACGCGCACGACCGGAAGACGCGCGCGCACGAGCGACCGGAGGCGAACTTCGGGTCGACGCGGCCTAACGAGCGCTCTCCTCCGGTTCACACACACACACACACATACAACCCACCGTCTAGTCGGTGCTGCGGGGTCCGCTCGATTTGAATTGAATCTGCGGTTCATCTTTGCTCTCTCTCTCTCTCCTTCGACTCGGTATATCACGAGCTCGCCTAGGCCAAAAGGTGTTCTCGCGCGTCGTCTCCACAGGGCAACGGTCAAACGCTGCGGTTGACTACACAGCTTGCGCGCGGCGACGACTACGACGACCCTCGCTGTCTTTGGTGATTAACGAGAGAGCGAGAGAGAGAGACAGGGAGAGAGGTCAAGCCGCGCAAATAGTCCGCGCGGGGTGAAATTGAGCTCCGGCGCCGGGCTCGATTGAGAGAGAGAGAGAGAGAGAGAGAGAGCGTCACCCGGGCGACGAATGCGTTTGAAGTAATTGAGAGAAGGCGCGCGCAGCAGCGGTGTGATGGGAATCGAGCTGTGGCAGAGTGTATATATGTGGGCGAGGATGTGTTTGTGTGGTCAAAGGTGAGGTTTCTAAGGGTTGGCAGTGGATGAGTTTATTCGGAGGTCGGGGGAGAGAGCGAGGGTGTGCATGTGTGTTTCTTTGACAGCAGTGAAAATATTAAGATTTGGTTTTCATCGTTGATTGGAGTATTTGGATGAATGATTTTTAAGTAAGTCTATTTTTAACTCTTGATGATAGCATTAGAAATATACGGTAATTAATAATGTTACTCATTCAAGTTTTACTTAGCTTATATACTAAACTGTAACGGTATGGCTTTTAACGAATAACCGAAAATATATTATGACGCAAACATAACAAGAGTCAATATGAAATATTCTTTCTTTGAAGAACTAATAAAGAAATATACATACTATAATTGGTAAATAAAAATATTTTACAGGTATTTAAATTCAATTACGATGCTGTACAATTATCTTAAATATTAATCATTACATTAGCGTCAACAATATTTACTTTACACCAACCATTCACTCTCTCATCCTTGCGCACACAAACATAACTCTTCCCTATATACACACTCGGCCGAATGACCACTCGGATCTCCCATACTTCGCGCTCATCCTCGCGTCTTCTCTATTTTTGTTTCCGATAAACCCCGGCCGCCAGACCGGCAATTAACGCCAGCGTCAATCAGCGCTTAGTCGCTCCGACGGGAAAAAATTAGCGCTAATGCGGGCCGGCCCGCTCACACGGTGAATCTCGTTACATCTCGCCGGCCGTCATAATGAGACTTTATTAGAGAGTGCGCGCCTGCAGCGTCACATCCGATTGGGGACACGATTCGTGCGCGCTCGCCACTTTATCGGATTAGCCGCGCGAGCCAGTAAAATCGCACCAGTGCGATGCGTCCACTATTGGTGCGAGTGCGCGCGTGCGGGCATTTCGTTAATTCGCCTCGACGGAATCGTTACTTCGCGCCGATATTAATCGGGTTCTTGCTGGCTGTCTGCTTGGATGCTCGGGAGAAACAATCGATAATGTTGGGATACTGACTGATGTGTGTCATTTGCGGTATACGTGTATACTATCGATGTGATTTTATGAGGGGGGTGTAATTTTCTCACAGAGCTATTGGGGTAGGGATGAGTATTGAGAAGTATTATTGAAACGGTTCCTGTTTTTCATTTTTTTTTAATATTCATAATTTTTTTTTAGTAAATATACCTACGATTTTGATTAATGGTTCGAAAATTATGTAAATTACAATGTTTTTGTATTACAAAAAAAAACTGATAAAATAAATTACTTGTTAAAAATATTTATTAATTATGTAATACAAAAATTCATTGGGTTACTGTTTGCCTCGAGTTAACAATAATTTATATTTTTTCAAAAAAATTTAAAAAGGTCTATCAAATCATGGTTTACTCTAGTGCTCCACTGAAATTAAGAATAGTTTACACGATGAATGTTTCACATTTACCATCTATCTATGTTTAATTAAGCTTCTCAAATGAAATAAGGCCAAGAAAATATAAATTGGTGGAATTAGCTACATATATAACTATCTTTAACTAAACTATGTCTAAGGTAAAAAACATATATTTATGATGTAGATAAAGAAAATGAATAATAATAATAATCTTTTGCCAATGGTCTTTAAATTCCATTTTATCGACATAATACAACCAAACGTACCCACCCTTCCTTCCAATCCTCCCCAATTTAAAAAAAGTCTTCCTTTCAGCCATCGGCCAAACAAGACCCCAGCTTCCTCACACTCGATCTACCATGGGACTCCCCTCTTTACAAAACGTGCACAGGCGTCGCTTCGCGTCAAGAAAGCACACCTCTCTGGCGCACATCATCCACCACACACTCATCCTCCTCTCACTCTCCCGGGCTCGCGGAAAAAAAGAGTAAAAAGCGCGACCGGGGATCGAGAGACGACGAGTCGTGAAACGAATTTCCGCCCGAAACTCACTCTCTCCGCAGGCGAAATTCAATGTGAGACCAAACTCGCGTCCGTCGAAATTTTTTCGTTCCCCTTTTTTGGCTACAGGAGAGAGATGGGGACGAGCGAGAGAGAGAGAGAGAGCATTGTTTATTCAGCGGC
This sequence comes from Torymus flavipes, assembly GCA_030522905.1. Taxonomy (NCBI): domain Eukaryota; kingdom Metazoa; phylum Arthropoda; class Insecta; order Hymenoptera; family Torymidae; genus Torymus; species Torymus flavipes. Next base: position 3,232 of record JAPYZO010013681.1, read on the forward strand.
GTATCAGAGCGGCCGTCGCGTGAATGGCGCTTCCGGCGCGGCGCGCGTTTCCGGTCCGGTCCCCGGCCGGATCTCTCTCCGGGGTCGGTCCGCACCCTTCGATCGGAAAGCCGCGGGAGCGAGAGCGGATCTCGCCGGTCTTTGTTGGCCCGAAGGGTCCGCGCGATGTGCGCCCGCGCGACGCGGAGTCTGGCTCGCTGGCGCGGCTAATTAAGATATCGATTCTTATTGTGCGCGGCTGTACTCTGCGTGGTCCGGCCGGCTGTAAGTCGCTGCCTGCCGAAGGTTTCGCTGCAGGCTACGTTTGTCGAGCTTTCATTTGTTTATATTATATTCTACTTTTGCGTGGTGCTTCTGTGCGTTGTTTTATGGTAGAGTTGTATTTCGTAATAAAAGAAAATGAAAAGAAGACTGAGGTTGTTCAATGGGAACAGCCCTGTAAGAAAGATATTGTCAGCGTTATTCAAACTATAGCATTTTTTCGCAAGCAAATTGCATTTACAAACAAAACATAATACACACTAATTACCCAGTCCATCTATTAAAACAGCGAAACTATATAAAACCTTTTCAAACGACAACGTACACGGTAACAAATCCATTTAAAAACATCTCACTTACTTGCTCCCATTAAGGTGTCGAAAATCACTTACGAGCTCTTCCTCTCTCTCTCTCTCCCCTAAACCCATCCACACTTTCACCCCGATGTCCACGCCTCTCCCTCCCTCGTAAATTTCCCGGGAAAAAGCACCACCGCGTTACACACTCGCGCGCACGGGCGAAAAAATCATTCCGCTCCGGGGCGTTAATCGCGTTAAACCAGAGGACTCGCATAAAACACAATCACGCGTAATTGATTTTTCGTCCGTCGCTCGCTCGCTCGCCTCGCAGGGGTGCGAGCGTAGTTTCTCCCCTCCATCTCTCTGCGTGAGTAAAGGATGACCAGAGCGCCGCTCACAGCACCGGCCTGATAAATATCTTTACGGCCGGGCGCGCGCCGTCGGCGAGGTGAAAAGGCGCGCGCGGTGCGCGCAAAAACGAAATCGGAGAGAAGGACTGCAAGAGAGAGAGAGAGACCGACGGGCGATGTGGGGGGTAATTATGAGGATTAATCTTAAGTCCCGTAAAGTCCACCACTTGTGGAGTCGGCGCGCCCGCGGTAGCGTAAGGTCGTTTCGACGCGCGCGAGAGGTAACGACTCGTTCTCTCGGACGATAGCTTTTTCGCGGGGTGTGTACGAGGGTAGTAGGGTGGAGGTTGGCTTTTGGGTTTTGAATACGGAGAAGGTGAAGCATTGCTTTGACAGAAGTATGGGAGTAGAAGTAGGAAAATTGTTGGCGTAGGGGATTGTAACTGATGGTAACGCTTTTTATTGCGATTTGAATTTTTGTATAAAGACTGGAGTGTATGGATACTTCAGTTCTAAATTGATTAATTTTCGGGCACTCGTATACTAATTTAATTGTATACAAGTTAAAAGTAATCGCACTTGTTATGTAGCATTTTATCCTATGTCTAAACATAGTATAAAAAACCAATATAATCAATTTATACCCTTGAAATCTGAAATTTTATCGTCACCCTTTACCAATGTTACTTTGTCGAACAATGACAAACGTACATATAACATGTATATTTTAAAACCACCATCAATTCCGCTCATATTGGCTTTACCAAATTAAAAGGCTCTTCATTCATCCGACGTCCTCTTCTTATCTCCGTTGTTTCGCTAAGAGGCAGGGGGAAGGGAAGACGCGAGAATCGGGGCTCACAATGGCTATTCGATTTTTTACGAGCGCGTATTCCTTTTTTTATGCGGCTCGAGGGAGAGATGGATGGATTTAATAGGAAATTTTACTATTTGATGGGACGTAACGCGACGAAGGGATGAAGGAAGTTAGGGTTACTTCTTTCGGCATTAAGATTTTCATGGGCCTCTAATGCAAGTCGAGCGTTCCGCGATTATGGAAATTAAATTGATAATGCGGGTACGAAAATAAGTCGTTTGTAGTAATAAAACTGTATAAATTTTTTTTAATAATGGTTCTATTATTTATGTTGAATTAATTAATTTATTCATGATAAACAATTATCCTAATCATTTTGGATCAGGTTAATCAACTAATTTTTAGAGAAAAAAATGAAATGACATTATAACATAAGTAACATAACTCTTGTTTGTGGTGGAACTAACGTTATATTTGAAATGTATTTTTCACTACCTTTAAAGAGATGAAAATACATTAAAAAAAAAATCTCCTTTTTAAAAAGGATTATCATCTCAAGAATAGTTTTCAGAAAAAGTAGAAACTCTTTTGATGTATTAGAATGTAATGGACTTTTCTTTAATGCCGGTTTTCTCTTGAATTGTAATCTTTAATCAACTGTGTAAACACTTAGTTATTTATTCTTTTCCGTCTTCTTATTTAGAACCTTTAATCAATCCATTGACATTAAACATAAACATCAAATTAATCCTAAAAACCTATAATAACCCAACAGTTCATTCAATTATCAACTCTCATCAACTCCACCTTTACTCAGCCTCACGCAACAACCTGTTCGCTATATATAAATTCTGCGAAATCCATCGCACCGGAACGTCATCGCGAAACTAAATAAATCGCAGGTCGGAGGGTTCGTCGACCAAAGCCCGCTCGAAAATATCAATTTCTCGGGATCAAATGGACTCGTTTATCTCGATGCTCCTCTCTCTTTCTCTCGCGGCACGGCGCGTGATAAATTGCCCGAATAAATTTGCCTCGAGGCCGCGCGCAAGCTCCGATTCATTATCCCATTTCCACGCTGCAGCGAATGACACTATACCCGCGCCGAAACGATTTCACTTTCTCTCTCTCTCTCTCTCTCTCTCAATGACATTTTTCTCTCGCAGTGGTGGCGCGAGCGCGGGCCATTGATATTTATCGGCTCGCGCGCATTTTTTCCTCGCGCCCTCTCTCCATACATACACGACGAGGACCACGTATGTAGAGAGTATTTTTCAGAGCGCGTGCTGCCTGCGGCGTATATACGCACGCACGCACGTTGAATTCGCTAAACGCTCTGCGGCCCCGTGCTCGTGCGTGAAATGCCTCGATATCGCTGTTTTATTTCGGCTCGTTCGCGCGTTCGTTCGCTCTCTACTCAGCGGAATTTTATCTCTCTCTCTCTCTCTCTCTCGGTCGCTCGTGCTTCCCCGGGCTTTGTGCCGCGGTCCTATATACACGCTGCAATCTTCCCGCACCGCGAAGCGAGAGGTGGAGGCAACTCGACGTTTATGATAATTAAGGGGTGCAGCCGTGTGTGCGCGATTCGCGCGGAAGCTGCTCGATTTAATGGCTCTATTATCTGGCTGTGTGCTTTTTTAAGCGCTTCCCTCGCGTGCTCCTGCCTGCCGAGAGAGAGAGGTGTATGCCACGCGCAGGGGATCGCGTTTGATGAGCTTTGAGTGTTTGTTTTATGATTGCGGATGGCTTTATCAGGGATCTATTAGGGATTATATGTCTTTCTACGGTAAATGGGACTTGGAATAACTTTTATTAGATTTTTAAGATCGGGATATTAATAATGTTAATTAATAAGTATTATTTATCATGATAAATAGAATATGTTTTAGAGGTTACAAATTTAAACCTAATTCAGATGAAGAGTTTTTTAATTAACAATTTATAATTTGTGACATATTCACGCAAATTTCTCACATGTGATGTGACTTACGAAAGACATCTTATAGTGCTTTTCTAAAAGACTACGTTATACTATGTATTTCTTCCGTTCGAAAAATATCTTCTATAACACAAATTCAAGATATTTCAACGTAATCTTTGAAAATACCCTTTTATCATAAAAAATATGATCTTGCACACGTGGCTCACCTCCTCCGACACATAAAATCGAAGCGCCGTATATAGACCCCATCACCCAGCCTCCTTCAATTTAATTAATAATCATCGGCCGCGAAGAAGCAGCGCCACCGCACAATATCTTACTCTCTCACCCTCTTCCTCTCTCTCTCTCTCTCCTCCCGGATTAATCCCCCTCCCGGAAGATTAACGAGCCGGCGGCTTTCTCTCTCCTCTCAGCTCCTTCGAGCCTCCTCACCGCAAGCCTCGCCCGCATTAACGCAATTATGAATTTGTCGCGTGCGCACGTCTGACAATACAAGATGTCGCCTGCTCCCTCGCAGCTGCGTGCGCGCGGTGCGGATGCTGAATTCGCGCCGCGATAGAAGACAGAGAGAGAGAGCGGCCGCACGCTTTTGTCGTATATAAGAGAGATACGCGCGGGGAGAGAGAAAAGCGCATCACGCGCGTACAGTGATAAGGTCTATGGAGGAGGAAACGGGAGTGTAGTGGCTGTGTGCTTCGGTGGGGATTCTTTTGTGTGGCGGGTAGAATGGTGTGTGTATATAGTGTGGCGCGCTCGTCGAGTGTGTTTTTAATGGGGCGCGCGAGCGCGAGAGAGGGAGGCAGGATAGTGCGTTGAAAAATGTACGGAGTTTTCGGGGAAGTCGCGACGCGTTATACTTAGGTAGATAAAAAGTTGGGCATTCAAATTTTTTTTTCTAATGTTGAAGCTGGTACTTGACTTGATGGTTTTTATTTTTATATGAAAAGTAGGTTGTTTTTTTTTATCGAATTTAAGTAGTCTTTCTTTGCATGAATATGTGCAAAACGGTTACTAAATAACAGTACCGCACTCACTACAAAACAACTCCTTCCAAAAGAGCTCAATAAGTTCGTTTATCACTATCAAACCAAGGCATAAAAACGCCAAACCTTACGGTCGCTTCACCTCATACCCGTGTCAACACGTGCACGCGCCTTCGTGCACATAAACTTTAATTGCACCCGGCACCGCTAAATTAATGCCCCCACCATGCTACCTCTCCCCTTAAAAAACGAAGAAGAAAGCCTTCACTACCGCTATTACAGTCACCCGCGTACCGCTACCGCGTAATAAGGCAACTTCGGAAAAGTATAACCCGCGCGCGCGCACGGCTTCTCGCGATAACGCCCGCTCGTAAAACGGCTTCTTAGCTCCTCCGTACACATCCTCAGCCTCGCCGTACGCAGCTTGGCTCGCTCTCTCTCTCTCTCTCTCTTCGCGGAGAAAATCAATCGACCTAACGAGCATGCGGGCGCGACAGAGAGGGCGAGCGAGGGCCGCTGCCTAGTCAGCCCTTAATATCGTAAGAGCCGGACAAACACGGCACGGCGCTAAGCCCGGCCCGGGACGCAGCGGCCGTTGAATGGCTGAGGCTAGCCTCGCCGCCTATTATTGCTAACTAATAAGGGGGTGCCTAATTGAAACGTCGGCCTTTTGTTTCGAGTGCGCGAGAGTAAGAGAGAGAGAGGGATATATAGGTGGGCAGCAAGTGTACGCGCGGGTACCGCTGGGATATCGTTAGGTGCATTATTTGATAAGGCGGCGAACGAGGTATGCTGTGGGAATTTGAATGTTTTGGGGTAGATTTACGTACAAGGGTTTTTTTTAATGATGAAGGGATGTAGTATGATGAAATCATGGTTTCCAGATGTTTGTTACATGTTAATTGAAGAAATTTTATGGAATAAATTTCTGATTTCTGGATATTTCAAAAATATTTTTAATAGGTGATTATTTATTATGAATACGTGCCAAATTAACGGTAGATTATAGATAATAATATAGGTGGGCAATACGAAACCAAAAAAGAATCCATCGCATTAATTTTTCACGACCATATCTACGTAATTTCTCCCCGAAAAATAGGATAAAACCTTCCGCATTGTTCTCAAACTTCATCGAAAAACGCTCGAATCTCTTTCCAGCCGAATTTCCGAAACGCGGCTAAACAATGTGGGCGCAGCCAATTCCCGCGGCTATTACGTATTCCGTAAACACGCGTCTCTCGCCGCGTCTCCTCGAAACGCGATATTATTTCCGGCGAGCGCAATCATATTAGTTTCCAAAGTTATTAGAATATTTATGCGAGTTCGACGCTGGCCTTCCCCCGCTGCGGCTTCTACACTTTCCGCCAGGTTGACTGCCGCAGGCGACGCGCGCACATATATACATATTGCGCTATGTGTATCGGCAATCGTCCGAAGTATATGCGTGCGACGCAAGAAAAACAAGCGACTTTGGCAGAGCGATGAAATCAGGTGCTTAAGTAGAGTTCGGAAGTATGCTTATGCGTAAATTATGACTTTACGAGTGGAATCAGGTATAGTGTATGCGTGTTTCTTGTAAACTTAGGAGAAATAGTTTATGAAGTGATTGTATGATGTAGGTTTATTATCAATATAGTTATCATTTTTATATTATAAAAATATATATATAAACGAGGGAACGAAAATTTGTATAAGATATTATGCTATAAACTTACCTTGTTGACGTTGAGAGAAAGCGATGACGTGTTTTTAAATCGATAACGAATGGTCAGGAGTATTTTCTTATTTCGTACTTCTTGAAACGAACTGAAACAAAAAATAATAATATACATTTATAAACAATTGTAAAGCAGCAACAACGTGTTTATCGTTTATAAATATATGTAATAAATGTAAGCAAATATCCAAAATGTCATTTTTCAAACAGCCATCTTACACCCTATGCACTCAATTTCAGAAAAATTCTTCTCCATTAAAACGTCTAGCCACGATGACTCACCTAAAGCCCTTAATTTCCATAAACAACTCAATCTCGCCATCCTCAAACAACTCAATCCCGGTAGGCGAAAAGCATTAAAAAATTTCGCTGAGCATAAAAAAGACCTTAAAGCCCACCTCCCCCATTACAAATCATCAAGCGCACGCGATATTTTCAATCCCACCTCTGCTATACACTTCAAAAGGCGCCACGGCAACCCATCCTTTTAGCTATCCCTCTATCTCTGTCGCTCTCCTCGTATAGTGGATAACGGGGCCGAGCGATTTATCCCGAAACCTTTATCCTCTTTCTCTCTCTCTCTTGCGCGCGCGCTCGCTCTTGAAATTTATGAAAGAAGACGCCCGTTTAACCGACTCGCTCAGTCATCCCTCATGCCGACGTATAAGAGAGAGAGAGAAAGAGCCACCCTCGAAAGACGCGTTCACATGTCAGCCCTTTATTTTCCGCGCAGAGGGAGAGCGAAGGTATTAAAGGGGATAGCGCAGGCGTGATCGGGGTGCCCAAGTCGCGCTTATCGCGAAAGCGCTGACCGGAATAGGAATCGTAAAGGGTTCGTGCGATCGGCAGGAGGATCGAAGCCTGGTATAGGAAATGAAAATAGATGCGGATGTGGGGGATGACGGAGAGAGAAAGAGAGGATAGATGAATTTGAGAAGGGAGGCCATTGAGCTCGAGGTATCAAAGTTTTCTTATTTCGGCCGCTTGCCGCTGCTGAACGAGATTTCAGTGCCACATGGTTTATTAGGCGAGTCTTTTCAGGGATTGTGATAGGTTTTAACGGGTCGTTTTAATTCATATTGACGAATGGTCGGGGAGATTGAAATTTACACGACGAGGTGGCT
>JAPYZO010013709.1:0-11911 GCA_030522905.1 Torymus flavipes
CTTCTATATACATAATAGTTATTTTTTCAGATAATTCCATGGATTTTTCTGGGGGTTGTGGTTATCATGATAACTATAGTAGCTGTGGTGGTCGTAATGGTGAGCCGTAATCATGGCCATCTATCACATTAAGTTAAAAAAAAGAAGATGTAATGAAATGTAAGAACCCTGTTCTTCAATCAATGTTGATATTATGTTGTTAGCAATATACAAATTTACTTTGATAATAAATTGATGCAAGACTGCACATAAATATCACTATATCTAGCTATTATGATCGGAGATAACGATAATGGCGACCGATACAAGTTTATCTTAATACTTGTTTTAACATATCGATATTTTGGTTTAATTAACACTATCGAAAAATACACCTTTTTTTTATAACAGTTAGATTTTTTAACGAATTTTTTATATATATTTTAGGTTTTGTGTACGTACGTTTCGATATTTTCCTAAACATGTAACAAAAAGTTACTTATAATGGGAAAAAGAAAGAAGTCTGTGTTGACTACCGTGCCCGTATGACAACTTTCATATGTCTTGAACTATATTGAATACAGACGTTTGACTATATGTATCAATTTATTTGACTATTATACTAGATAATATTAAAACAACAGTAAAATTATCAATAACATAGAATACAATAAACATATTATTCAAAGCAGTTTTTGTAAGGTGAGGCATTAAAAAAATCATTAGTCTTCAAAAGACCTTGAAGAAACTTCAATGTTTCAGACATACTCATTTATGCATGGGTATATAGGTACATGCCGTATTAAGTAATATTACCGCGGACTGATTCCATATGGCTGAAGATAGATGTTTAAAGAAAAAAATGTTCCTTGATGGCATATCCTTTATAACAGAGCGAAATATTTTAAATTGTATAAATTATAATAAATAATTAGTTATTTAACAAAATCAATGTACTGATTTTTTGCTGTTCTCAAAAAGTGTTGCGCAGCAGTAACATTTTAAAATTTGATAAAATTTCGAATTTCAACAATCCTCAATACAGTATTACAGCGGAAATGAATGGCAAAATGTTTTTAAAGTATCCTATATAGAGTTTATTATTATTGCATTCTTTTAGTATTCTCAGAATGGGAAATTGAAAATTAATAATATTATACGGTATTAACAGTATTTATTAGGTCTTTTTTTCTTCAAATTTTCTAGTGCGGCCATTCGCATACATCTGCGTCCAGTATTCATATACGCCATACGCTTCGGAGCAACTATACTGAGTGTAAATTTAATACATGGATGAATTAGGGTGGTGACACTATAGAATTGTCGGATATCCAATTTAGTTGGCGGCAACTTTTCCTTTCACATTACTCAATTAAACGATTTTGAACTTTAAGTTGGCGATCACATAAGTAAGTATAAGCTTTACTTTACTTTATGATTTAATAGTTTAGCAAATTTTATTTTTGAGTAACTATGTTACTTGTTAGTAGTAGTAGTAGTAATTTTAGTGGCCGTGGTTCTTCAATTGAGACGCCGATTATGCTATATCATGTACGTGTTTATACTCCAAGGGAGTGAATTTTTGATAGCGAAGCCTATAGATATAGTTGGGCGGAGCTACCTCCCCAACTACTGGACCCTACAGTTTCAACTGGGTTCCGAACCACCGAGACCACGGTGAAAGTAAGCACATGAAAAATTCGAGTTTCAGTGGTGCCGGCTTTTTCACGGGAGCGGGAATCGAACCCGGGACCTTTGAGGTACCGCTGAGCCGCCGTGGCTCTTTGTAACTATGTTACAACAAAAATTTCCGACAACTATAAGGTGTGGCGAATCACTATAGTGACACCACTCTATAAATGGAGTGAATCTTACTATGCTGCTCCTGCTGCCTATATATATACCTACCTCCTTTTAGTTGTTTACTTATCTTCTACCGCCGCACGGCTTCCTGGAACCCAACTCACATATACTCACATTGTCGAGTGAGAGGTAAATGAAAACCATTCGGCTGAGCGCTAAGAAACCAGACAACTCACGGGCTCCTCTTTTTCATTCGGTTTTTAGTTGTTAACCCACGATAGTGAGTTAAAAAATCAAAGATTCAACTCCGAACAGTGGCTCTCAATAGTCACAAAAATCCCAAAAATAATCAAAAAAAATTTTTTAACGTATACATAAGGAACAATGGTTCTCAATTAAAAAGCGAATGAAAAAAAGAAGCCCGCGAATTGTCTGGTTTCTTAGCTCTTGGCCGAATTGTCTGGTTTCTTAGCGCTCAGCCAAGTTGTCTCCTTTCACCTCTCACCCGACGATATTATCAATTATCTTAATACTTCTTTTAACATATCGATATTTTGGTTTAATTAACACTAGCGAGAAATATACATTTTTTTAACAATTAGATTTTTTACCGAATTTTTTATACATATTTTAGTTTCTGTGTACGTCTGTACGTGACGTTTTTGATATTTTTATAAACTTGTATATAACAAAAAGGTATATATAACGATGATTTTGTAAAAGACGGATCTAGATGACCCAATTTTCCGTAGTTTACTTTATTAGTTGCTAACGTTTCGAGTGTTTTGACTCCCTGCTTCAAGGCTACAAAAACAATATGTGTCACGTTGATGTAAATTATTTGATTTTCATACATAGTTGTAAAATTTATTGGCTTTCATTATAACATTACACATTCTAGCTTCGTTTAAACATGTCGACTAAACGCAGAAAAGGTATAATGGCAATAAGATATAAAAGATTGTGGTGCCTGCCTGACAAATTTTATTTTTATGTTAGAGTGATATTTTAAACGTAGAAAAATTCGAAGAGAAGAAGGGATTTTAAATGCAAAAGAATTCAAAGAGAAGAAGGGAGCATTACATTAATTTGAACTTCTAACTGGCGTACAGAATAAAATTTTGAATATTTCCTTACGTTTATTTACTAAGAATCTCATTTTTATTTTAAAACATTTTTTGAAAATTAACTTATATACGCACTATATTAACTATCACGCACTATACTAATATTATTAAATAAGTGCCACTATTTTGTTATAAACTTTCGTATTTTTTATGCGAATAACGTAAAAAAATAAAAAATATGTGAAATGAAAGTATTGTAATAGGTTAGCACTTAATAAATCAGTAACGATCGATTTACATAAAAATGTTGATTTTTATTAAAATTCATAATAACTTACAAAATTTATTTTTTATAAAAATTATAAATAATCCTGTCACAATTGAGTACAAAGGACGTGTAAACTATAATATCACTTAAGAATATGCTCACATTTGAGAAGTTATTAAAAACTAAATATGGTTCAATCAGTCTACTATGCTCCAAACATGCGCAAACACCTTTGATATACGAAATACGGTATAATAGTAGTACCAAAAAAGCATATCATTTTTTACGAAGTAAGGTAACTCGAGATTATTCAGACATTTATCTAATTCGATCACACACTTAAAAAACAAAAAATATCGCTTAATTTATCTATATAAATTATTTTTCAAATTTTAATTGTTGAGGATTGATCTCAAATATGGCCGTATTAGTTACACGCGCTAAAAGTGCATTTAGCCAATTTTTGGTATCTACTTCTAAAGAAGGCTAATATCATTTTGGAAGTGTCCCGATTTTTTTTTTCTAATAAAAGATTGTATTTTAATGTATGTTTAGATATAGATTTTTGTTAATTTGGCTTTAAAAAAAAATGAATAAATGTTTTTGGATTCAATTGGTCAAGTGAACTTCACACGATGAAGCATAGTTAAAACACTCTTTATACCTCAAAATCATAACTTTAATATGATTATTTGGCTCTCGTGGTATAAAATACGGTTCGAAACTGGTGCGTAAAAAGATTTTTAGCTCATGTGACTTTTCTCACTCGCTTCACTCGTGCGAAAAACGTCACGTGAGCTAAATAATCACCTTCAGCACCCGTGTCAAAATGTACTATTTTGCAATTTGGCTTCATTATAAACTCAATATCACTCCTACAGAGGCTTCAATTTTTTCCTTCGTGGAAAATGTACTATAATATGTTGATGTCCTTTTAACCCTTTCAACGACACTTTTTTGTAAAGAAAAATCAAGATTTTTAACATTATTTTTTTATAACAAACTTAAAAAAACGCATTTTTCTAAAAAATTTATGTAGCTTAGATAGGTACCCTAGAATTTAAAAAGTACTTATACACACACGCAAAAACTATAAAAGTTGATTAGACATATGGAAAACATTAAAAGTAAAAAAAGTGGGATGTAGCGTCCCACTGCCACTGAAAGTGTTAACAGTATTTTCTAAACCTGTTTGCAAAACATACAAAAAAAATTCTCGCTTAAGGTGGACAAATTACTTCGAGTTACCTTATGTTATTAATTCTTAAAAATGATTGCTTTAATATCAATAAATTACGTCTTCACTTCTATGTCCAAGCGGCGGGAATAACTCGTTAAGAAATAAAGACCCGTATGGGCAATAAAATTTACCAATATTGAATTACTTTATGTTACTTATCAACATTAAGGGTTTAGGATAAATATCCTCACTCAAAATTTTTGTGTATTCAATCACTTTTTATAAATTTTTCGTAAACTTTATAAATATGTTTGGCATATCTTTGTTGCAAATAAATAACTGATAGATGGAAAATATTTGCTTTTTTGATGAAATAATCTCATTATAAAACCCTCAGTACAATAAAATAAAGTGTCTTTTCTATAATTAAAAGAAAAAAATTGAATTATTAGGATTAATATAAATAAAAAGTATACACAAAAGTGTTCATTAAATTAGAGACTATCAACTAATTTTTGGTTTCCTACAAACATGTAACATCTAAATTAGCTTGTGCATTTCTTTGTAGAATTAACTTATAATATTTCATAAATGCTTCTTCTTTAATAATTTAATACAATACAATAACCTCCTACGACTAATTCAAAATTACTAAATCTAGAGGAATGGATTGCTTGGGACGCACTATTGCTATCTTTCTAATATTGAATTTTCGCAATTAAACCTAAACTATCCTATAAGTAGTTCGTACTTTCTTTGTAGCCGCTTTACTATACAAGTATAAGTTGCGTAATTTCGTTTGTACAATTATTTACGTGATCATAAAGCCCACAATAGGATTTGCTCTTTGTGCTACACTTCACACAGAGCCACAGCAATGGTGTTTCACATTTATCACATTTTTTTTCTTTCTTTCCTTTTTCAAATATTAAATTACATTTATAACAATGTAATTTGATGTAGTCATCTGCATTTTCTAACTTACTTTTAACATCTTCCACTACACCTGGCGAAGGCTCTGCAATAACAATCACAAATATAAGTTATGTAAATGGTCTCATTTTTTCGTAATAGAAATCTATAAACTATGAAAATACGTAATTTAATAGTACATTATGCACGAAGGACGCAAAATGTATCATTCTCGGCGAGTGCGAACTTTGGGGCCGAGATACAATATGCGTCTATGGTAGTATATACTATTTTTTTGTCCAAAGGCCGTAAAATGAATTTTCGCGAACCATATGGGAATCCCAATATAAAAATCCCCCATCCCAAAAATTCATTTTGTGGCCTGAGGACAAAAAAATTATTATATGTACTGCGCGTACGATCTGATTAAAAAGTTAAAGACGAACATTTTGGAAGTATGATTCAATAAAACTTCTACAACATGTTCTTGGAACTAATTATTTTTATGAATATAACTAATTTATCGAGTATTTAGTGCTTATACAACATTCTCAATTGATTTCATAAATCTACAGTTGAACTGAACGGTGTTCTACAATTATTATATCTTCTATATGTTCAACTTTGAATAACTTAAAATTATTCTTTTCCTTTCAGTACAACTGTTACGTGTGGATACACGTACGAATATGAAAGAATGGAGTAAGCAAGGCGTCCGATTACAATACGATGCCGAATAGCAGAAGTCCGGTCGGTGGTGGCCGTGGCTAAGATGATAGCGTTTCTGACTCGCGAGTCGGCGGCTCTGGTTCAAACCCAGGGTCCGTCACTTTTTATTATTAAAAGTTGCGAGAGCTCACTTGTAACACAACCTTATTATTTCATTAACCCTTTTGTGAATTTAATCAAGTAACCATTTATAATTCTTTTTACAATCTTTCTAGCTTGATTATCTTTTCCCGTATCACCATTTTTGGTAAACAATCATAAATCCTTACCTTTTTTCTTCCACTTCCTCCTAATTTTCATCTTCCCCTTCTTCTCCGGCTTCTCGTTCTTTACGATGCTTACAGTACGCTCGACTCCGCAGTAGTTCTCGTGCATGCGCAAAAATGGCAGAGACTTGAATCCCTTCCGGCAGATGCTACATCGGTAATAACCCCAATTGTCTCTGACATAATCTTCTTCCCTGTCCTCATTCTCCTTGTTGCTGTGGTTATATTCGATGTGCGCCTTCACTCGTTCCTCGACGACGCTCGCGTATGGACATCTATAGCAGCGCCATAACTTTTCGGAACAGCAGCGCTTTACGTGCCATAAGGACTTTGTTAGACACGAATCCTCATAATCGCAGGCTAGGCAGCGGTACGCGAGTACCGCTTTGCATCTAATGCATTCTGACGTCTGGCGACGGGTCCAGCCGCGAGTGTTGCTACGAGCCACCTTGCAGGAGTGGCAGAACGGCATCAGCAATTGTTTGAGACCTGAAAATGGATTTTATATCGTTAGAGTCGAACATGGCGAATCGTAATTAAATAACCGATTGAAAATTCGAATTGCGTAAACAAAGACAACAAATAGCGTATAGTAAATTTTTGTGAACAGTTCTTATAGTGAACTTTGATTAAGTTTAAAAAAAATATCTACTGTAAGGTCCATTTTTCACAGTAAATTTGTGATGAAATCCCTTTTTCAAGTGATCAGTAATTTGCCGTTATTCCCTTTTGATTTTTGACGCAAATCTTGAATTCATAATATTTTTTTTAAAGCACTTACAAACGCGCATCCTACTCTGCTTATCTTTTGGTGTGACGTCTAATTTATTTTCCGCATCGCCTGTCAAATAGAATGATTTTTTACATTATACTTTTGTTTAATAAAACAGAAATCTTGATAACCACTCAGTCACCTGTTGTGATTACGACTTGCATACCTGAATCCTCGTCAACATCTATTTTTAGATCATCTGATGTTCTTTCATCGTTTTCAGAGCAGTCCATGGTTTCTTCTTTTTCAGCTGTCGCATTTTCATTTGACAGTGACTTTTCTGTTTCCTTTGAAACTGCCTCATCTGTTACGTTGGTGTCTGAAACTAATTAATTAAAATGCCGTTAAAAAAAAAATATTATAAAATATATGTATATCACATTGTTTCAGCAAAAAGTAATTGATTATTATAATCGATGAGTAAAAAAATATCAAAATAATCAATGTTTACATGCATATTAAAATTCTAATCTTGTTTTCAACGATTTTGCTACTTTTTGATAAAACATTTTTCTATGATGAACATAAAATAATTCGAGGTGATTCGATCATATATCTAATATGAAATCTCGTGTGAAGGTAAATTGTACAAAGAGCGTTTTGTATGAGCTAAATAAAAAACTGACTATTTGTGCCCTTATTGCGTGTAGCTAATATGACCGATTTTAAATTAGTTTTATCACTGCTCGGGCGTTCTCAATTTATTTCTTTACAGAAGATGCACTGTATTTTGATATCTCTTAAACAGTTTCTAAACATGCTTACAAAAACAAACAACATATTTTCCGCGTAAGGTGGGCAAATCACATAGAGTTAACATTTTTTAATTTGTCGTTGCATTGAAAAAAAAAAATAACATCTTTTTCGAAACCAAACAAGAGGAGCGCAATAATATAGATACAAACCAAAAGTTTTATTGTCATCTGGAGGGTCAGTATTATCAGCAATATAAAGTTCCTTGTCAGAATCGTCATCATTTTTATTACTCGGAGCTGTGTTATGATCAGCATCATCATCAATGTAAAGTTGCTTGTCAGAATCGTCGTAATTGTTATTACTCTGAGCTGTATGACCATCAGCATCATCAACAATGTAAAGTTGCTTGTCATAATCGTCGACATTTTTATTACTCCGAGTATTATGATCGGACGTATTATTTGACGTATCCAAATATATGACATCGACTTCATCGTCTAACTCGTCAGTTCCTATACAATATAAAACATATGCATTAGCCTTTGTGCAAAAAACTTTTTCAAGTAGTCACGTCGTCATTATAATATTTTGAATAAAAATAGATTAATTTTAATGATGGAAAGAAATTCTTAATACAAATACATACCCAAATCTCTTTGCTTGTCTAAAATGATAAAATCTCCATTAAGCCTATCGTCGAGGCTGTATGACTCTATAACATAATGATAAAAAAAGTTATACATATTAATCATTAGAGTCTGTCAACATCATTCCGATTTTATCGGGATATCAACTTACCGACAATGGAGATCTTGCCTAGCGGATCCTCGCACGGGTTTTCATGATCGGGTCGCGGGCTGCCGCAGTCATCTCCCAGTAGATCGCAGTTATAGTATTCGTTGCTGAGTTGCCGGCTGACCGACACATCGCTAAGCGTGTCGATAGCCTTTTCCGTACGCTTTTCGGGAGTGTTTTCCTTATTGATCGCGGCATTATTGGAAGGGGACGCTTCGTCTTCATCATCTGTAATAGGAAAGGGAAAATAATAAATTGGATTTTGGATAACTTTTAGTTGCGACGGAAAATGTTTATACGAACCAGAACTATCAGTTATGATTATTTCTTCAATTACAGGGACCCCTGGCGGCTCGGGTACCATTTTGATTTTTTTTCTGCAAAATAAATGTACAGAAATACTATAGTATTTCGATTTTAATAATAGTTTTCTTTGTTTATCAAAACGGAGCAATGAACTTCTTTTTTCACTTTTACGTTATTTTTTCCACTTTTTACGTTAGTAATCTATTTTTTCTTTCTATCTTTCGGGCATTTAACAATAACTATATAAAAATTGCATTTAAATTCGTAGTGAACTTTTCAGTACGCATGTGATTTCAGGAAAATAAAAATCAGTTCATTGTTTAATGTATTTATTACGATTCACGCGCACATGCGCTCGCACACATATTTTTACTTGTATTGCAGTTCGATGATGTTGAAAATATGAAATAAGGATTTGATAAAAATTCTCGTTAATGGTGCGACGTAAAAGCAATTACTTATATGCTTATAATATATGAAAATAAGTAAATTAAAGTTAATAAGAAGAAATTAAAATTATTTAATTGTTTTACATAGAGTCAAAAATTAAAATTAAAATTATCAATTTAACTATATAAATTTATGTATAATATCGCAAACCACGGGTATAAATATTTTACAGGGTAATGGAGTACTTCATCAAAATCTGAACTTTGTGAATCAAATATTAAAAGTACAAATGCGAATAGTTTAAAAAAATGCAAAAGTTATTAACATTTTATTTCTATCAGACTAGTACAATAAATTATTATATTTATATAAATGAGAATGTAACAAAAATTTAACGGTTCTTTTTTTGTTGTAATTTAACTACTTTTACGAGTAAAATTAAAAATCTATCTATCATAACATAATAGAATGAAAAACATCGTATTTGAATATATTACACGGCACACGATCAAGCTAGTACTGTACGCTCGAATTTATTTATATAAAATTGTTCCAAATCTATACAAACTCTCTTAAATAAACTTAGAAATCCGTCTAATAATTAAAACACACAAAACATTACTTCATAAAAAAAAATCAGATTTCAACGCAGCGTCGTTTAAAAAAATCTAACCTATAACACTCGTAGCATCAGTACAACCCTTCCTCACACTGTTATTAAAGCCCATGAGAAAGCCCAAAAACGAGCTTAAGTATATCGACACACGCCCGAACTCTAAAATCGCGGTGCTCCGACGAAAATCGATGACAAAAAAACACATTCGAATCAGCGCATTCCTCGTTGTTGCCGCCGCCGACGACCACAAGTGAACTCAGCATCGTGCGCGCGCGCGCGGATGAAACACGCACACTTATGCGCGAGTATACATCTATGTGTTGTATATACGAAGTATCGACCAATGGGACTCGCTCTACCCACAGCTAGGCGCGCTTCGACTATATAGACACACGGCTATGCGCGGAAGCCAAGGCAATCTAATTATACTAAGTATGTATATCACACATATATATGTGTGAAATGCAGCACCGACTTACCCTGTAGAGTGTAGTCTCCAGTTTGGACTGTCAGGATACCCTGGAGCTCCGTTCGTCGAGGACGCCGATGATGGGGCCAAGGGTTACACTGTTACACAACACGAATCTTGCACTTGGAACACAATATAAGGCGGGCGCGAGCACGCACGGGTCAGAGTAGGTATATGTACGTCGATAAACGCTCGCACGTGCGCACGCGGTGGTTGGACGTCTGCTGAACGAATGGCCCTTTGCCCGGCCTGTCGCCGCTATTTATACCCTGTGCACGGCTGCCGCAGCAGCTGAGAGACGCCGCTCTAACGATGGTGGCAGTTCTAAGAGTCTAAACCCGCGCATGCACATAATATGCATCACACAAAAAATGGTTATTGGAGGGCGAGGGCGCAAGGGTAGATGCGGGTAAGTACGTTTCTGCCTTACCGACGTGGCAGCACCGACGTGCTGTTTTATCAATGGCGTTGCTGAGCGTGTTTTTCTTCTATTGTTATTATAATGTCAGTAACGTACGATAGAGGATAATAAAGAGCGCGCGGCCGTTTTTTTGTTTGTAGGAACATAATATATACGTCCATACGAATAAGGCGCAGAGAAATACCTGAAAATGCTTCTTTTATTAATCGGTTATAAGTACATTGTAATACTGATTCTTACAGGAAAGGACAAGCGGACTGAGAACTGAGAAGCGTCATAATTAGTTGGCCTAGCTAGGTAAGTACTTACCTCTGGCAATAAACGCGAACGCCATTTAGATGTGACAAAATTGGGATCCTATAAATTACTTTTTTACTATTTTGGATGAAATCTTTCGTAAATCTGCTCAATCTTGTTTACAGTAAGCCATATACTAAGCCATATACAATTGGGTTTTCCTCAGACCATACTTTATTGTTTGGCATTTACCAAAATAAGTTAAGATACAATCCCACTTTTGCCAATTTTTACCGCAAAAACCGTACAAAAATTGCGCTGCAGGCGTTACTTACCTAGCGTATTACGTATAGGGTATGACTGTATGACAGGGTTGTAAGTAAATAAAATGCTATGTGTAAAAATAATAAATTTATTAATAATTATTATACATTTTAATATATTCACTTTGGAAATGGGTGATGTAAACCTTCAATATAATCATTCGTGTAATGCTGATGAAAAAATCACCTTCAAAATTTGCTACTCTAAATGTAATTAACCCATTCAAGAAGGGTTTGCAAGTGCCATATTCGCCAGGTTTTCTTTGAGAGAATCAAGATATGCATCTGTTTCCAATTTAAACTTTTCAATCTGAAAACAATGTTACAATTTGTTGAAATATTGGAATTTAAAACCGTGGTATGAATTTCTCTTATCAAAAATGGCCAAAAAATTAGTGGTTGTGAAATTATTATTCCAGTCACATAACCTCAAAATGTTCGTATTATATATTTCACGGTAACATAATCGTATAAAATCAGAAATATTTAGCAAAATTTCGTCCAAATGAAAATAAAAATGCTAGAGTAAAATTTGTTTGTCTTAAGTATACTTTTTTTAGAGATGTAAACGAAAATAATTTTTTTTACTTGAATCTGACTCATTCTTGCTATAATAACTAGCTTGTTGAACTGCTAAATTGAATCTATTTTTTTTTCTAAGATATGGAAGAAAATGATCGCG
>JAPYZO010013713.1:0-17615 GCA_030522905.1 Torymus flavipes
TAAATTTCAATTAACATTTTTGCATAAACAGTTTGCCCTTCAGTGTTCATACTCAACACACACATACACACGCACACAAGTGAATACTTACTTCAGCAGCCTATTTGTCAAACAAATCCAAAACTATCATTATTATTGCGGCTTATCCTGCCTCTATATACATATATATCGAACTCGACAAGGCATTTAACTCTCTCTCTCTCTCCCGTCAGAACAAACAGAGGGCAACATCAGTATTATGATGTGCAAACGTCATTTCGTACAACAATCCGCAAAATTAGTTTGCATAACATGTCCCCTGTATTATGGGTCCACCGCAGCTGTTGTTGGCCCCATAAATAAATACGAGCAAGCTGGGTATATAGTATAGCTGAAGCGAGTCGCGAAGCTGCGCGCTTGACGTAAGATAGGACGTCACTCCCGCGGTCGCAGCTCTAGGAATTTGAATAAAACGCGCGTCGCACTTTGAGCCTTCGCTGAAGGATCGCGGAGAGAAAATTTCAATTTCTGCCAAAAGCACCGCGAAACAATAGCATATCGCCTCCTCCGGCCGAACTACCGCATTTGCTCTTAATCGCGTATACGAGCTGGGCTGTATAAGAGAATCGCGTAACCGCTTCCTTTCGCCTTTGACGGCGCAGCTTTTTCTGCTTCTCCTTATCGCGGGCAAATAAAAGGCTGCAGTTATTATTGCGCGCGACACGAGGAGCGCCACTATCCTCATTACAGCGGGATAGAGCGAGAGAGTGAGAGAGAGAGAGAAGCCGTGCCGAGTTTCATCCGGAAGAGGGAGGGCTGTAACGAGCGCGCGCGCCCGCTCGTATTGCCTTAACGTACCTAATATCGAACTAAGTGCAATACGAGACTGCCGCTGCTGCGCAGTAGAGTAGCAGTAGCGGCAACAGCGCGAGTGAGCGCGCCAGCTTATTGCAGCGCAGCGACGAGCGGAGGAGAGACGACGAGTGCCGAGGCGGTTACGAGCTTTGTGTAAACATATATACGCGCAAGACGCCTAGACATACGTGCGAGAGAGAGAGAGAGAGAGAGAGAGCGAGAGCGCGTAAGTGAGCACACAATGTATTAATTTAGATGTTGTTTTGATGGCATATATATGGCCGCCCCGCCGGGAGAATTTGCATTTTCTGTTTGTTCTCAAGCTCCACGTTAATAATACAAGGGAATTTCTTATGTAAAGTGCGCGAGCGAGCTTGCAGTGTGCGGATATATTTAATCTCGAAATTCATTCGACTCTCGTGTGTACGATGGTATAATGGCGAAAAATTCAGTTCGGTCAGGCACATGATCCTCATCCCTCCAGTCTATATAGAGTATCTTTTCTTCCTGAAAATGAGCGAGCAATTATACAAGTTGGGCGCGCAAAAGACGGGCAAATCAGTCGGAAGACGCTAATCTCGGGGCAAGCGAGGTTCGCGAGAAATTCCGCGGAAATCAATGGCTATACACAGTCTTAAGCCCCGCGTAATCGACAAGCAGCCGCGCTCCCGGAACGATGGCGTCCGATTGCCGTCCACCGCAACTGCCCCTCCAGAGAAGGAGAGCGAGAGGAGGGAAAGAGCCGGAGATCGCGACCGAAGCAATTAACGCTACTAGCTGGAATATCTGCCCCCGCGCGCATTCTATATACGAGTATATATATAGAGATATCACTAGGGGGAAGCGAGCCTGTGTGCGTGAGTGTGTATACATATGCATGGATCTGAGAGTTGGATCTTAGTGGCCGGTCGCGAGCTACTAATTGGCCCGCTTAAAGCGCACGCATAACAGGCCCCGCCGCTGGCCACACATGCCCCGGATAGAGGAGATTGCGCGACCACCTGAAGCGACCAGCTGTACGCCCTTCTCTCCAGACGGACGCGAGTCCATTGCTCGCGCTCTCTCCTTCCGCCCATTCTGCTCTGTGTGTGTCTGTGATGCATACGTCTCTCCCTCTCGCAGCGTTATCTCACGAGTGGTAATACACGCCGCTCAGAATTATCTTGTTGGCGCGCGGCTAGCTCTGATTATTATTATTGCACGCGCGCATTCACGCCCGCCGGGTCTATGTGTGTAGGGCCCTTCAGAATCCCGTAATGGATTATTCGCTCTATTTTCAAAAGCTACTGCGTGCCCTTTTGCACCAGCTGCTGCTAGCTTTTGGTCAATTTGCTCCGGGAAATGTTTGGGTTCGATAAATAGCTATACTTTTTCTTCGAACTCGCACATTTATTATACGTGTAATAGATGGTAATGCAATACTCTTATACGCGACAAAGCGGCGCTGAACATCTTGAATTCTGGTCTGATGAATTAATTTTCCAGAGATTTAAATTTGAATACGAAAATGCTTGCCTTGTTCCGAGCGAATCGACTAATTAAGTTGAAACTTGTTACAAAGACTTGTTACGAAGACGGGGAAGGGGGTTATAAAACATTTAACCTGTTTATTTCGCAAAAGTTTTAATTTCCCTAAAATTAAAATCCAAAGTAATTTTTGGCCGGACGGGTTGCACAATAAATTCCCAAAGTTTATCCATAACCGTACCTTTCTAACTTTGTAATTCTCGTCTGCTCGGAATTTCCGACAATTTTTGAATAAATTAAACCTTGCTCTCGTCGTCCTCGGCCAAGATTAAAAGCAAAAATATAGTACATACACACAGAGCAAAGTTTGCAGGCATATAGCTCCACTTGGACAATTTTCGCATCGCCACATAGCGCGCTGCAATCATCGCAAAGCCGATAAAATTATTGTACATCGATATCGATGCCCATATGCATTAAAAGGAAACAAGTTTGATCGGTCGAGCCATTATACGTATCCACCGGGAGTCGTCATCAATTTTCCCTATCGATTCGCGTGTATTATGCGGAAACAAGTCGAGCGATCACTGCAAATTACACTTAACATAGAATAATTTGCCCGGATGAAATATACACATTCAAATTAGCCTTTCCGTTATAAAGAATCTATAATTAAACGGGCAGCGTGGCTGCCGGTCGCATAAATACACAGACATAATTATACCAGGAGCAGCGGGATTCGCACACGTTCGTGGTGCCGGATTCAGCTTACAATCCAGATCGCGCATGTGCGGCTGTATAGGTATTATATGTATACATGTATAGACTACGGCGAACGTCTATAATAGCGAGCGAGATAAGCCGGCGGCAGCAGTCGCACCCTCTCCCTCTATCTTTGATTTCGTTGTGTATCGACCCGTCGATGCACTATATATACGAGTAGCCTTGTTCTGGAAGCCGGGCGAGAGGGTTAAAAGCCTCGCAGAGCTTAAAATCGTGTTCCGCTCCCGGAGATATGCGATACACGGCTGGGTGGCGACAGCCTCACATAGGCCGCGTAAGGGGACCTGGGGATATGCATCGATCGGATAGGCGGAGAGGAATGAGACAGAAAGAGAGAGAGAGTTCGGAAAGGAATCGGATTTTTGCAGTCGTTATGTTGTCTCCAGCGAGAGGGAGAGAAGAAAGCTCGAGCGAGAGAGAGGGAGAGAATTCGTCGGCGCGTGGAAATATGTGGCGCGCCTTTGCCGGGCAGTTATAGGATATAGCACGCGCGTGTTCGGAAAGAGAGAATTTTTTTTCTAAATCTTTTTTTCACCCTCCGGTGCTCCACTGAATTCTGAAGATTTTATTTTCGGTTTGTTGCAACGTCGTATAGAAACAATATTATTCAAGATATAATCTTATGATGATTGTTTAGATATGGTATACTTGTTGAACAGGCGGCGATGGCAAAGCGAACAAAGATAAAAACTGGATGATAAAGTGCTTTAAAGGTGGGAGTTGGGAAGGGGGAGGGTAGAAGTGCTGTTACATGCTTCAGAGACTCTTGCCAAGTTTCCTTTATAATTATTATTATTGCAGAAGCTGTTGGCGGATTAGTTCAGTCGAAAGTTTGGGTTCGGTGTCGACAAAGATACATTGCACCTCCGCGCATCTACCTATACATCCTTTCCGCTTCCACGCACGCGATGTTAACGCAGTATCGACGAGGAACTTTGTACCCACTGATCGAACTATTATTTTTCATTCCCAAAGTTTGCCACACCGATAAAATAACTATAACGATGCCAGATAACTTGCTCGCTACGAATTTAATTAGAAATTCCGATTGACATAAACTTGTCTGACTGAATTTAGACCTGATCTACTTATATGTAAATATAATGTATTGGCTCGCTCGTTCATTGAAAATCATAAGATCCAAAGAGAGCAGTGGCGAACGAAGGCAACCAGCTAGCGTATTATTTTAATTAAATCGAGAGAGAAAGAGAGGGGCAGCTTATATACTATGTTCCGGCAAAGAAAAGGCTGTAGAGGACTTCCGGCGAAAATTCGCGCGGCCTCCCGACTGTTTGCACACATCCGCGCGCACAGAGAGAGAGAGAGAGAGAGAGAGTTGCTGCGGGGGCCAAAGCTACTCATACACAGAGCCAGCAAGCACACATGTAGCAGGCTATAGGTAGAGGCGAACGCTCGCTGCATTTGACAAGAGTTGTTGCTTTTTCGCTGCGGGGAGCCCTCGAAACGACACGCGACACTGCGCGCCGATGAGGCTCGAGAGCTTGTATGGGCCCCCGGCCGCGACACCTCGTAAAATTGCGCCCTCGCGCAACCACCACTCGATGCGCGCGCCTTTCTCCTTTTGCTTTCGACGCCTCTTTCACCTCTCTCTTTGTACGTGCAACTCTTTGTACACACACACACACATATATATATATATATATATTCGCTGATTTTTACTCTTCACGATCACTGGAGGAGAGCCTGGCACGATCGGAAATAGATGTCCGGGCAGAAGAAGAAAGCTGAGGAGAAACTGAAGCCTGTCTTTATGGCCGATCGTAAAGCGAATGTAACGTGTAACGTCATTCTCAAATCGACTCGCTTTATTGACCGAGCGATATCCCTTTTTGCAATCGTCTTTCATTCGAATCAATGTGTCTGTATATATGTAGAGAAGGGGAGAGGGTATAGGTTGTTTGAAGCGACGAGGTTAACGAGACTGGCTGCTTAACGCAGCGAAATGGAAGCATCGGAAGGGGCGAGAATTGCCCTCGAATCGGAGAAACCTTCGCGTCGAGCGATTTTCAATGATTATTCAAATGGACGAGAGAAGGCGCGAGTTTGAATGTTATTCAAATTATCAGTATTGTTTATGGCTTCCTAAACGCTTCTCTCGACGGCCGCCACACGGAAAGAATACAAATGCCTTCCATTACGATAAATTTTCTGTTCATTATATTAAACTTCGAGTGTCCATTCGACTTTATGATTCGAGCCAATAGCCAGTAAGTATAATAACAGTTATATATTTGATAATTTTGCTGAAAAGCTTTGAGTATTATTAATTTGCACGAAATCTTTGGTAGCACAATTATTTATTCGTATTTTTTACTTGTACGAATATGAAGGTGATGTATCAGCAAAAATAAAAACCGTATCAAGAAAGGAAAAAATTCGGCGAAATCAATGCATTCATCGTACAATATCCAATAATTTCTAGCAAACGAAATTTCGAGCCGAGCCGAGGATCTATAGAAAGAGCCAATTCCAGGAAAAACTAATAAGCAAACACGGCGAGTATGTGTGTGTGCGTGAGAGCGTGTGTGTATATAGACGCAAAGTCCACCAGTCGTCTGACTAAACTCAGTCTACCGCCACTGCGCGCATACCTCAAATATCGACGTATTCTCGATTCCAGACGTGTACACAGTCAATGGCGTTATTAAAAGTCCGGGTTTTTCCCCCCTCTATCCGTCTTGCCGTCTCTCTGATTCAATCGATACGTACGACGGCTCCGTTCCAGACACAAGACACGAAGCGAGTGACAGGGCGAGGATAGTTGCCGCCCAAGGGACGTGCAGCGAGTTTATCGTCGCGCTTTAGGAGACGGGGGGGGGCAAAGCCTCGTCGAGCTGCTGCCGCTGCTGCAGCGAGGAAATGGGACCTCTTGCGAGACGAGACGGGAGAATGAAGAAATAAGCAATGATAAGGATCGAGCTTCGCCGAGCCAAAGGATGAAAGAGAGTGAATAAGATGAGGACGAAAACACCGAGACGGGCGTGCCCTCCTGTGTTATGATAACGAAATTGCCGAGGAACAGATGAGCCTCGTTCCTTCGCCTCTTTTTTCCTCCCCTCTGCCAGCGCGTCATCGTAACAACGAGCTGTCAACCCTGGCAGTTGAGTGAAACGCTCCCCTTTTTAAGCGGATGAATGGCAGTAGCAGGTGAGTACATTGGAAAATTACGCGTTCCGCTTTATTAACATAATTACATGTTGTAGGCGCGGGGAAGCCGAGTATATAATCCCTTGCTCGGCTGTGTAATTATTGAACATAATGCATATCATAAAATTGTTTGACTTCGTTATAATAGAATGGAATACAATGGAAAAATTGGCAATTACCGAGATGCATACTGTTAGATAGAAATCACGAATTGAAATTAAACGCGAGCGGCGCGTAATTGAATGAGGAGTGAAAAATTAGCGTCCGTTCGAATGAGCGATAGCTTGTTACCCATTCTACTCCGGTTCGCTTTTCCCATAGGGCGGCTATCGCTCAACCGCCAATCTGTTATTAATTTTATACGAGGGATCAACGAGCCATGTACGCATTCATTCCTATCATAATATCCGATCAAATTCACATATGCGTCTCAACCTATATATCGTGAAAAGACACTTCCGACTTTTCCGAGCGGCGGCGCTGGCACATCCATCAAGAAAAGAATAAACAAGCCGCGCCGTGTCGATCCCCTAGACAGTCTTCGACAAAGGCTTCGAAAAAAGCACGAGCTATTTTCGACATTATTCTTATCAAAATGGTTCGGAAGAAGTAGAAGAATAAAAAAAAAACGAGGGTCGACGCTTTTTCCCTCTTGTTATCTTCCCTTGTCCGCGGTGCGGAGCCGCATTTATCGAGAAGGCCGATTCGTTATCGGTTATTGGATTCTTGTCTAACAGAAAGAAAGTGGGACGCGCGAGCGCGCGGCTCGAGTGCCAGCCTGCCAGCCAGTCAACGCACTCTGCGCACTGTATATACGGCTGTATCACTCGCCGACGCCGGCGTCTGTTTCGATCCCTCCCCCGTAAATTACATTGCTCGTATCGCGCATGCATGTACATGTATGCGGAAACAAAATTCCAACGTTACGGGTCTATATTTAATTTCCCGCATTATGCATGATGGTAAATTAGGGGACCGGGAAATTGTTAAGCTACACTAATGGACGAAAGATCATATAGCTATATGTATAATTTGAAGAAAAACAAAAATACGGTTATTTGGATAGACGGTGTTACGAAGAGCAAAAACTTCTATCGATCTATTTTCATTTTTCTATCTTCATTATACCTGCTGTCTAAGTATAAAATATTATAAATACTCGTTCGTTCTATATTTCAGCGGAGAAACAATGTTACGTTCAATCATTCTTCTACTAGTGGGGTTCAACGACCGTAAAACACGGTGGAAAAATAATATACTTAAAAAAGCAATCATCGCCTTTTATGATAAAATAAAAGGTCAGATTTAGTTTGACGAGATTTTAAATTCTTTAAAATATTTGCAGATTTAAAACCAGTTGGTTAAATACACGTAAAGTGAGGTAAAGTTTGATGCATCGGTTGCAAATTACAAACGGTTACGACGCAACAACGAGCGTTAAGCTTCCGAAATTTGTTTATGGCGCTTTTCATCCTCGTTGCCAGGCTCTAAACAATGCAAACGGCGCGCGCGTATAGTCCGAGGATGACCAGACGATTCGACGCCATAAACACGCAGCTCGTCGGCAGTAAAAGCAGAAACAGGGATGAGCCGATGGATCGATGTGAAAAGTCAGCGCAGTGGCCGGCCTAGCAACGACGACGACGACGACGACGACGGCGAAGAAAGACCAAAGCCCTAGCCTTCCGACAAAAGGGATAAGCCCGGGGGCTAGGGTGGACCACTTACTATCGCATTCACTTTGATTTACGGGTATTTGCAAAAGTTTTCCAAAGTACGATTTATCCACGTGCGCGAGCGCCTGTCGCTGGCAAACATGGAAAATCCCACTTGTCGTCGTCGTCGCCGTCAACGTTGCCCAATCGCTCGAGACTCGGCGTGTTTACCCGGTCGGAAGTAGGTGCTGGAAAGGCGCATCCATATAGCCCGCGTTACGGATTGGATATCTCTCGCTCTCTCTCTCCCTCTCTCTTTCTGTGTGCATTTCATGTACGTACATACGAGCTATATGTGTGTATACCGAGGAAGGTATCGGAAGGGCTTTCCGAGAAATCCTCCCAGGGGTTTATCGGCGCGCTGATATTTTACGCGGAGACACTAAGTGAAAGGCGCGTAGACAGATATATATGTGAATTGGAAAAAATCAAAGAAAAAGGGTTACTTTCCAGCTGCTGCTCCTGCTGCTGCTGCTGCTGCGCTAAGGGCAACTTTTATTTTGGGCTTTTTCTCCGTCTCTCGGTTCGGCAAGCGTCGAGCGCAACAATTGTCAAAATTTCACTACATGGCTGCGCCTAACTTTATCGGCTTTTCTCGAGTGAGAAGATTCGCGTATAATCTTCGAAAAGGGAAAAAATCGATCCTTTTATCGTACAAATATATATATGAATTGGCACGTGCAAAAAAGGATCTTAAGTGTATATGGAATTTCCGTATACCTATGAGGACTCTTTTTGCATGAACCGATTCATATATATACTTATGTACTGCCACTATAGCAAATTCTCTTCCTTTACCTTGAATTATACAATTAATATTGAAATATTATGGAATTGCAAATTTATTTTATTTTTTTAACATAGGCAAATGTGTCCAATATTTTTTGTTGAAACTTGGATTTTATATTTATTTTAGTTTATTCCTACAGTACAAAAATTTGGAGGCTAGAAATTTAACTATAATCAGAACTATAGTATTACATTTATTCATAGTCTTTCATTGTTAACTACAGATCAAATAACATTTTTTTTATGCAACAGACTTATATATTTTTAAACGGTCTTGATCAATCGCAAATCGTTTTATTTCGACTTCACATTTCCGTCATCACTTTTTAAAGAGAGGATTATTATATCGTCTTCGAATTCACCTTTATTCAACGAACTATCTCCACTCGTCGCTTCCCATTTCCTTGGACTTTGCACCTGCAAATGTCGTGCACTGCCACATTTCTAAGGTGAATTTGGAACCAGCGAGCGGGCGAGCGACCATGTACATACATATATAATATATAATGTCCGTGCGCCTTTTATGTGAAATTTATGAAGTCGTCCCCGTGGGTGAAAGGGAGGAGGGCGCATGGCCGTGCGTTCACAAAGCACAAAAGAGCCATAGTGTTACCCCGACTCTGTCGCCAAAACCGATGCATCAGACACAGAGAGCGAGAGAGAGAGAGAGAGAGAGAGAGAAGGGCGGCTTCCCCTCTTTACATATATAGCCATTGAGCTCTCGGTTGGCGCGCACAATGTGTGGCCCCGGCCCCGCAACTGCTACTGCACGTCTCTTTCTCTGTCTCTCTCTCCCTCCAAGGAGCTCGAGATAAGGACGAGGCACACAGAGGAGCGAGAGGGACTCTAAATACCGGCTTTGTGCATTGCCGAGCTTATTTGCGCGCGGAATCTTGGCCAAGAGCAGCGCCTCTGCCTTTCGACGACGTAGACGACGAGGATCGCGCCAGTGTATACCTTGGCGCTTACAAGAGCCCGCGATTTGTAACCAAAGGAGAGTGGCTGGCTGCTTTGAGGAATCGGGAGAGCCACAGAGATGGGCGCAGGTGTGCTTGCATTACTCACACCTAAGGGTTGTGTATTATACTTACACCTTTTTCTTCCGGCCGGTTCTTTTCTCTCGCGCCCACGCACGCTCCGTCTCTCCTGGCTTCTTTTTTGCGAGACGAGTGATGTATTGCCTTAGTCGCGCGGCTGGATTCTTTATGGATTAACCCTTTCAGCCGAGAATACTTTATGCGGGAGAAGAGGCGAAGCGTAGAGAGCGCTTTTAATATTGCGCAACATGCGCTATTCTTCTTCTCGCGTGCGCTTTCGTTATGGCGAAACTGTCTTTACGCGCTTCTTCTTGCGTAACGCTTCGACGAACTGTGGATTACTCTTTCATACGCCCCTGTCTCCCGTAGCCGTTCTGTTAAAATCATTTTCTATATACAGATCATAAAACTCTAGAAGTTACTTTTTCACACGCTAAAGAGGTGCTTTTACTATCTTTTGAATAATTGAGAAATCGCAGGAACAGATGGATAGATATGGGTATACCTCGCGAGGGATCGTGACAAATGAAAGGAGCGCTGGTGAGAAACGATGATAAGAGCCTCCATGGAATGAAAAAGCGCGAGTCTCATTTTGAGAAACGAAGATTGGCTCGCGAATTGGAAGACGAATAGTACCCATGTAATTTCGCGCTGGAGTCTTCCTTCGCTTCGCGTGCTATACTATATATGTACTTTAGCGAATTTTACGCGGCGAGAAGCGTATATGGCGCTGCGCGCGATTACGCGCGATTAGCTGCTCGCGCGCCGGCGCCGCCGGGGAAATCAAGCTCACGCAGGCTGCCGGGACGAAAAATCATTTTCCGCGTCGATTTCTTTTGTGGCTTCTTTTGCGAACTTGCTGCTGCGCATGAAGGCCTGAAGAGTTAATTAATGCCTTGCTTTTCCAACTTGCCGAAACTGCTGTTTTTTTATTTTTATTTTCCATTATAATTAATGTCGGATCTCATTATTTAATTATTATTATAGTATGGATAAGTGAATTTGCTTTGTTCGGCGTTATTCATTGAATTTAATGAACTTAATCCATTTCACGGCAATAAATAAAGGAAAGTACAATACGTTATCGTACAATATAGTATTACGTTCATTGTATATTATTCGTAATAGAAAATCTTTTTGGTTGCTACTATATTAACGGTATTTTAATAATGAATAGGTATGATATATATTAGGGTTATGATATATATTAGGGTGTTCGTTATTAATCAATTTTAATTCTGGTCAGATACCTGTTGAGAATCACTTCTGCAATAAAAAAAAAAATTAATTTGACGTGGGCCTCTCCGAGTACTTATTGTTGTTTTCCCATGATATTTAAATGGAAAGATTGTGGTCGTTTTCAGTATTTTGTTAGCTTCTGTTGTCCACTATAACATACGACACGTAAATTGAATTTATATGTATAAAAGAAATCACAATATCACAATATATAACAAATCTCTTAGCTTGTTAAAATAAAAGCTTGCATATCCTTGAAATTCGATATCGTATCATCTTCGAAACAGAACGTTAAACTTTGCATTTCCACTTGGAAAAAAGTATATAATCGGACGCAGCCTTTATCTCCTTTTGTAAACAAAACTTCTATCCTCTGGAGAGAAAATTTCAGATTCCGATTTCTTCCCCCGATAATTCCGATGAAAGTTCCGCGATAACGAAGTTTAAATAAATGAAGAACCTTGAAAAACTTTCGAAGCGTTAATAACTTGAAAAATGATAAAACGCGTTAAACAACGCTCTCCCTTCAAGACCGATAAAAAGTGACAGCTACATTGTCTTACTTCTATTACCGCAGCAAGATTTTAAAACCCTATAAATCGTTTTCTATCTTTTTACAGACGCTTGGCTCGCATCTCCGTTCCCAGACATTCCCCTAATTTTCTTAATTCTCGCGCGGGCCTTCAATTCAGCAGCAGCAGCAGCAGCTCGGGTCCAGCCCCCGTCGTTAGACCAAAGAATTAAATCGAATGGCAGGGTCCGAGTAGTGGCGGCGGCGGCGGCGGTTGAGGAGAGAACGAGGCGATCGAAGTCGTCGTCGTCGTCGTCGTCGTCGTCGGAGAACCGCAATTGGGGCCGCGATCGAGCGAGAGGGAAGATGCGACACAGCGATGCTACCCTACGCTATGGCTATGTACGTGAGCTCGCGCATCTATGCGCCGGCGTGTACAGCCAATGTAGCGCTCGGGATCGGACATTATTTGGCCGGCGGATCCTATTTGCCAGGCAATCGGCCACACCATCGGGACGCTGTACACGAGGAGCACTCTCCCTCTCCTCCTCGGCGGCGTGTAATCCCAGAACGGCTCCGAGGAGAGAGAGAGAGAGAGAGAGAGAGAGGGACGCACGTGATCCGCCGTCCTCAGCGCGCGCTCTGCATGTACTCTCTAGGAGGTTAAGGCGTGTGTGTGTGTGTGTATATACTGCAGCACGGGCGACGTAATCTTGGAAACACCCTACGTGCGCGCGCCCTTTCCGCGCCTCTGACTTAATTTCGCGAAGCCGAGCGAGCTAGCGCACGTGCTATGAAATAGCTGAACGAATATTAAATTCTCGAGGCTTGCTTGAATTCTTATTTTTTCCTCTTCTTTCCCTATTTTGCTTCGCCTCGCCGCTGCGTTGATTTAATTTGGATTAGAGAGAGAGAGAGCCAGCCTTTAGGATATGGCGCGGCTGTAGAAGCGACGGGGGGAACGAGTTTTGCTTGCTCACTAATCACGGCATACTGCTTTGCTGCAGTGATATTTTGAACGCACGAATAATAATGAAATAAATTCGTCAAGTTTAACGGCAACGCGTTTTGATCGCTTGAGTTTTGATGCGGCTTGCCGTTCAAACATGCTCGAGCGACTGAAACGAAAGAGACAGCCAGACAGACGAGGAATTGGCGCGAACTACAAATAGATAGAAATGTAGTGTCTATACCTCCGCATTTGCATGCAACTATCTCTCTCTCTCTCTCTCGCTCTGCCGATGCGTAAATGTACCCAAACCGCATTTGTATAGCCGTGCGCGCACCCGTAAGTGGCGGCGCATGAATGTAATTTTCGCGTAACACCGACGCATTGCATGGAGAGAGAGAGAGAGAGAGAGAAAAAAAAGGAGCACGACGCACTCGCGCTTCGTTCGGTTAATACCCCGCCATAATTCACCAACTTTGAATCCCGCTTTCGTGCCTCGTTGCTCCGCTTGTATTCCCCGCGCGAACTCTCCCTCTCTGTCGGACTTGCTCCTACGCTCTGCGCGTGTTTTTTCCACACACCCACGCACAGCCGTCTCGAATTTATAGTTTGGGCAGAGTCGCTCGGCGCGTGTTTTTTTGCACGTAGCCGCTAGCTAGCTACCCTTCCGGGGGAGGCTGGGCTTTAATCCACGTGTACAGCGGAAGGCGTGTAACCCGCGCAGGGCAAGTATTTATCGACTCGAGTCCGAAAGCGGAGAGAGAGAGAGGGAGAGCTTTAGCGCGGGGCTATGATTTAAGAAGGCCGGATTTTACCCTGCACCCATTTTCTCTTGTTAATACGAGGAATAAAAAAGGACAAGCCGTGAGTGTTTTGTGCGCCCGGTGATGCATGTACATATACACGGTTGGTGTAATTTTACGCAGACTGGGTCGCTGCGGCTGGCCCACATATTGCTGCAAATGTAAAAGTATAGTTTACATCGGCGTGAAAGGAATTTCGAGAGAGGGGATCATTGGTAAATTTCGATATTGCTTTCAAAATCGAATTTTCTCCGGTTCGCTTTTGAAGCATGGATATATATATATATATATATATATATTTTATATTTGGAATTTCAGCAGAAGCCCATCATAAATTCCGTTAGAATTTTTGGGGCGCCAGAAAGCTTTGAGCTTTTTCCAAATAAATACTTTGAATTGTGAAAAGCAGAGTAGACATATATGTATACCGCGCTCGATGAATTTAAATATCGTATTAAATGGTCATTTCTTTGTAGCGGATTATTTTCGCTAAAAGTCCTATAACAATATTTCGCGATGACGAATCGACCGTTATCGCGTGAACCGTCGTGTACGTATATGTACAAATCATTGTCACGGGCCAAAGTGCAAAAGACCCACGCCAGGGCCAAATTGAAAAAGGGCCATACTATAATTGCGCTCGGCGTAATTGTTCGAGCCACATGAATTGACTTATATGACGTGGGAATCTTTTCCTTGGCTTTCCTCCTAAAAAAGAAGAAAATGCGAAAACAAATGAACGCGAATTGTATAATAAATTAATCTGTAATATTAGCCTATAGTCTAATCTGTGTTGCTTGTACGTGCAAAATTTTTCTTACCAATCTTTCTTTTATATGTAGCAATATTGTGTAACATTTATAAATTATTTGATTTCTTGTTAAAATAAAAATATATAGATATATATATATAAATAATTACAAATAATATATTGTCGAAATATTTACAATAAACGCGCCATCACTTAGGGAAAGCAATTCGCTGTGATTAGTTGCGCGTAAAACGCTGGTTGAAATTGAAATTAGACAATTCTCATTATAGATTCCGCTAATACTGATTTGATGTTAAATTATGTACCTGATAAAGCACTCCCACCTCCCTCCAGCACCTATAAACGTTTAAACTACTAATCGATACATCTATCTTCAATTTGCTCGGATTAGACGGGCTGCATCGATAATTAATAATTTACGCACACGAGCACCTCGAAATGAACGACGTACTATATAATATAGCAGAAGAACATCAGGATTCCCATAGCGCACAAATTTCACGGTCTTTTCTGGCGAAGAACCCAAAAAGACGGCGTTTGGCATCGGCGGTGGCACATCTAACGCTTTTATCGGACGAAGCTCGGTAAAATCCTCGGGAGCAGAAACGCAAGGGAGCGAGCTGCGCCCAGTTTAAGGGAGGAAAATCCGGTCGCGCTCTTGCGATATAACGGCACGGCCGCACGCAGAGTTTTCTGAATGGAACGAGTTCCGGCGTAAGTTGTATTAACCTTAGCTGACCGCTACATATATATAGGGTTTTGTGTGTATCGCAGCTGCGAAAAGCGAGGGCGCTGCCTGCCTGCCTGCCTGCCCGCGCGTATTTACAGTCTGCGGTTTCGGTGGGCTTCGAACCATTTCGTTCGGCCTCGTTGGCTGCAGCCCACCGCCGCCAGGTGAGTTAAGCAAAGTTCCTCCTCCTCCTCCTTTACCGCGGCTGTGTCCCGGGTGCTGCACTTACATAAAGTAAAGCGTGAGGGAGAAAAGAGCAGGGACAAAATAAAGGCTGCGTTAATTAATGGACAGTGGAGAGGCGCCCGCGAGTATATATGTATGTATTATGTTGGCTGACGCCTTGAAAATTTTTCTTAAAATCCCCCCGCCAAGATTACAGGGAGGTGTGTGGGTGTGTTGTGTTTTTACTTAGTCCTTAGCTCAAAGGGGAAACTTTTCATGCGACGGGCTTTTGACGCGCCAGCGCCCTGCTTCACGACCGTCTGGCTGTGAAAATACTACGCGAGTGTAAGTATATACGGAGAGAGAAAGAGCTGCGCGTCAGTATCTGACCTTTTCTCCGGTGGAGAAATTAGGCACGATGACGATTGAGTAAACCGTTTTATTTTAATTAAAACTTTTTACGCCGGCCGCGGTTTATTAAATTTTAATTTCTCTCCTCACAACATCTCGCTAGTATTTCGAAGAATTTCATTTTGGTTTTTGCTCATAATACCACGGCGCCTGTAAGCCGCTGCTCAACAAGACCAGGCACAGCTAGCCTGTAATGCACTGAGTCCGGCTCGTCGGCAGCTAGAGGAGAGAGCGCACTTTGCTTCACCCCTGAACCCGGCAACATCGACGTGGTTTCGTGCGTTTAGTTAAATAATTTATTAAGCTCTAAATATATAAGTGTAAATAATAAACCATTTTCAACTATATTGACTGTGTCCGCACGCCATCTGTACAATTTGATCCGGACGACTTCTCAACTGGAAGGAAAAGCACGATGCAATCACTTTACACATCTCCATTTACTAATATATCAGCTACAATCATACTCAGGTACGTCGAGCCGATGCAATATCCCCAGCAACTTTCACGCTCGCTTTCCCAAACTGTAAACTGTAAATAAGAAAAGAAGCGAGGCGCAGACACGCGGCGGTGACGGCGGCCGTATTTTACAGTTCATTCGCGAGGAAACTGGAGCGAGCCGTAAAAAATGCTAAGCGCCCGCGTCATTTACACTGACTACTTTCGACTCGTTTGCGCCGAGCCACGCGCGTAAAGGAAGCGTGCTTTCTAAATTGTGCATGAAACGAGCGTGAAAAAACATATTCCCGCTCTCCCTCGTGTACACAAGCTGACGCTCTACGCTCGTGCCTATTATTTTTATCCGATGGAGGATGAATAATGTCATGCAGTCTGCGGGCCTTTTTTACTCAAGAATTCTTCCTTTTTCTCCTAGCTCGGTCTTTCTTTTATAATGCACCGGCGACTTTTGTGGCACGCTCTTTTCTACCTATCGTTTTTACTCGGCGATATAAGGTAAAGGGATAGATAGACATAATTCAACTAGGAGTCCAATTTAGTCAAGGCATAATACATTTTGTATAATATACTTAAATATATAAATTAGTAGCCTCTCGCTATTCGCCTTCCTCCCTCTTCCCGCTAGCTTTTCACAGGACTTTGGTTTCGGCTCGCTAATATTTGTCGAGTTCATTAACTCGTTTCTCCCCGATTTTCCGAGTCCTTTCATCGCGTCGCCCCTTTCATTTTCTCAATCTCCATCGGCCCCCTTCTCCTCTTGTAAACAACCCCACCTCCTTTTCAATTTTTACTCACGCTAAAAGTGCCGCTCCGAATTGCTTCCGACATTACCGAGCAGCCGGCTCCTTCTCAGATAAATTAGAAAAATCGCGAATTGAGGGGATCCATAATTCTGATGAAAGACGCGCGCCTGGCAAATATATGTACATCATCAGCACTCTCTGTGATTATCCCACGCCTCTCCTTCTCTCTACCGTGTATTTCAACCGCGATCTATCTCCCCTCTCTTCTGAGCAATTAAATTTCCGGGAAAAATCTCTGTTTATTACGCCGTCGAAAGTTTGCGTGGGTGTGTGTGTGTGTGTGTGTGTGCGATTAATTTATTCGGGACGACGTTTCTGGTGATTAAACCCTCGGCGCGAAAGTGCTTCTAATAAGAAGGGCTGGAGGAAGCTCGTTCCCGCGGTTATAGCGGCTGCTCCTCGGCCGGCTCTGCAATATGTATAGTCTATTCGGCGTTTTTTATTTTAATAATCCACCCGCCCGTGCCAGCAAGGGAGAGAGAGAGAGATTAATTACTGTCACGCATCAAGCGTGATCTATTGGGTAGAATTGAATTATAAAATGTTAAATCTCGTATCTCGGCTTTTTCCGCCAAGCGGGGTTCAGGTTAATTCAGCTGAAAATATAAATTTCAAAGCTCGCTCGTTGCTCTCTTGGCTATATATGTATATAGACACAAGAAAATTGCGCGCATAAAAACGTCGGCGAGCTGAGTAAGAGACGGCGGTACGATAAGACGTACTCGCGAATTCCCGCGTCTAAATGACCTATTTTCCAGCCGACGTAACATCCCATCTGAAATAAATGCGTGTACTTAAGGTAAGGCAACATACGGCTATGTGTGCGTGCGGATGTCCGTTAAAGATCGCGCGCCGGGCAATGTTTTTAAAGTCAACGTGGCTTGGATCGGGAAGCATTTATATACGACGTGTCCCTTATCTTTCCTTCGTATAAAAAAGCCACAAATCCAACGTGTCGGCGCGCTCGTACAGAGAAGGAG
>JAPYZO010013716.1:5123-20601 GCA_030522905.1 Torymus flavipes
GAGAGAGAGAGACGCGCTATTGTCGAAGCCGCGCGGGAATAAATGAGTGATCGACGGTTTGTCGGCGAGGGAGCGGGCGTACATGTCAATTGTGTTTCGATGACTTATTGATAGCGACTGCACGCCCTGCGCCAAGTTAATTACTCTGGAGCGTTTTGTAAATGGTGCGTGTGTGTGTGTGTATACTTTGTGCGACTTTAAACTCGTTCGTTTTATGCGACGCGGTTGTGATGTGTCATTTGCGTGACAAATTGTGATAGATTATCAACTTGGCGCTTTCATTCTCATATTCGTATACTTGTCTAATTACATATAAGTGTTGTATTATATCGAGAGATTATTTTTCACTTACAATTATTGATTACGTTTCACTCGACTGTTTTAAAAGTCCAAGTATAGCATGAAAGTTCAAGTCTTTTATACAACGTATTAGAGAAAAATAAAAAAAATTTTCTAAATATTATCGTTCCCCTCATAACAAACTATAAGTTGTTTGACTGAAATAAGATAAAAGAAGGAAATTTCAGCGCGGACAAATAAAACACTATTAATTTCCAGCGTCATACAACGACTCTAATCCATCATCCGAAAGTAGCCAGATTATCGCGTCAGCATCTTTGAAAACGACACACTCCGCGGGAATTCGTCCTTGCCTCCTCTCTCGGCTCTCTCTACGCAGGCGCGCGCGCGCGCTCTCGTGCAAAAAGGACAAATCGCTCAATAACTCCATCCCCCCAGCGTTCTCTCCTCTCCGAGGCGTATAAACGTTCCGCGTTCTACAACTCTCACTCCGGCAATTTGGCCCGCGCGATAATAAAAGCAACATCAAGCCCCGCTTGCGTATAATAGTGTACACACGCGAGGCGTTGCTGCGGTGGCGCCCGAGGATATCGCGTTTCGCGGCGCGCGTAATACGGGTATTATACGGCGCGCGCGAGCGACGTAAGAATAAGCTTCTCCTCCCCTCGTCGATTACGCCCTCTTTCACGAACAAAAGCCGAATAGAACCGCAGCACGAGAGTATATACCGAGTCTTTTCTTCGCGCGAGCATGCGCTGCAGCAGCGGGGCTGTATATATAGAGAGGGCGCGAATCAAACGGCATAAGCGAGCTTCGAGAGGTGTTTTCATTCGTCGTGTTTCCGCGGGGACGTGTGCGCCTGGAGATTTGTGTCAATGATTTTTACACGGATGAGAGTGCGAGGAGGGTACGTGTGTGGAGATGAAAGGGGAGGAATAAGATGGGCCGTGGGTCTAGAGAAAGGAGAGGGACCGCCGGTACAATGGGATGGATCTATGGATGAAATTGCGATAAGGAGGAAAGTGCCTTGAAGATGTTTCAGCGCGCTGACGAAGGTCGGGGATTGAAGTTGTTGAGAAGCGAAAGTCTACCAAGTAATAAAAGAGTACGAAAAGTATATAAAATTCTGTCTCTCAAACTGTCATATTGTCTTTGATAAGATCAAGTGTATAATAGGAAGGCATTCTTTACAATCTATATATAGACACTTTATAATATTGCTGACCCGGGTATAGATATATTAAAAAATAAAATATTAAAAAAATAACTTTTTACGGCAAACTTTAACAACTTTCATTTTTGTATCAACTACTATGGAGAGCGACAATGTCTCCCATACTTTTTAATTTACTTTCTGCGCAAAAACCGTAATTTTCCTCTCAAATATTTTCCACCGCCACGCAGGCACACACGCTCGCGACAATGAAAAGGGAGCAAAAGCGAAGAACCCGGCACGCGGGAGTGCGAATTTCGCGCTTGCGCAGCGCTATAATGAATAGTCTGCCGGCGTCGAGAGCGTTTGCGCGCAAGCGTCAGGTAGGCTCCTCTCTCTCTCTCTCTCCTCTCTGTCGCTCAGGTGTCAAACAGAGACGAACAGTACGCGGGCTCGCGCGCCGGTAATGAATTCGTCATTCGAGCGCCTCGAGCATCGTTCACCGCAATTCAACTCATTAGAGAATGTTCTCCGTGCCATCTTTGATGTGCTGCGCTGAGGCCTGTGCCAGCGTGTGTGCTACTATACGCTCTCCTCCTTGCTAAATGAATTTTGCAGGTTGGAGCTGCCTGCAGACGCCGGTTTGCCTTCAAATACCCTCGAGCAAATTCGCGACACGGTGTCTCGCTTCCGCAAGCTGTCTGCGCCTATCTTTATTTTACCTCCTCGCACTGTTTCGCGCGCAGAATCTCGAGACGCTCATGCCCTGTCCCCTTTCTCTCCGTAGACTCGTCAACTTAATAAATGTGCATGTTTAC
The DNA here is from genome assembly GCA_030522905.1 of Torymus flavipes. NCBI lineage: Eukaryota > Metazoa > Arthropoda > Insecta > Hymenoptera > Torymidae > Torymus > Torymus flavipes. The sequence goes on from JAPYZO010013716.1 coordinate 7,395, forward strand.
GTGTACATAGCGCTGCAGCCGAGATGCGGAAAAGGAAGTTAAATTTGCGCGCTCGTCAGCGGGCTGAGCGAATGCAATTTTGCGGAGGCGTTAAAAGAGCAAGCATAAGACGCCGGCGCGGAGAGGACGTTAGCTTGAGAAATGAGCTGTGTGCTGTCGCGCACCTGCCACTCCGGCTCTACTTCGCAGCTCCCTCCAAAATTTCTCATTCACTTGCGCGTTGAGTGGGCTTGTTTGTTTTTCATCTCGTTTACGCGCCTTGTCTGCTCTATACAAACGGCGCCATTGTTACTAGCATGTGTTGTGCCAGAATTTGATTGACGTAAATTGACGAGTTGTAAACTTTTTATAGTTCTTTTACCCAAAGAGTTATCAAAAATTCAAAATTAATACGACATGTTTCGAACAAAGCTCGAATTCAATACGATAGCACGTATAATTCACAATCTCATACCACTCGAACATTCTAATTATCATAACGAAAATTAATATTGTCAAGCTGCAACGTTGCAATTATACATTCTCATCTCTCGCAAATCAGCATCCGCAAACCGATAAAAACCGGCTCTTTGTCGCTTATGCGCGCGGGGACGCAAGATATAAAATCGCTCATTGGAACGTGAATAATAATCCTAATTACGAATCAATGTTCATCCTATTACGTCGCGAAGCTCGGTAATCGCGTCGCCCGTTACCCGAGCGAGGGAGCATTTTTAAAGCCTCGCTCTCTCGCGACTGCCAACTGCGCGCGCGCGTTATTTATAAATCCATTTCGATGAATTAAAGCAAACAATGCCAGGCCGCAGAGTATAAAATCAGCGGGATTCGGCTAATCGGCTGGCGTGTTGTGTTCCCTCGCTGAATGGCCGAAATATTCGTTATACGCGAGTTGTGCCGTCGCTGCAGCAGCTCATCGCGCTCTCGTTATTATTATACACATCGAGTGCAGACTCGCGCTTTACAATGTCACGCGCGGCTGCGACGTGCGATCTAATTATCTATTATTGCGCGCTCTCGGCGTCTCCCTCTTTCTCTCGTTATAATCGCATTGACGCGGGTACTCGGATTCATTCGATCTTGCTTTTAGCATCACGTTTTTTTTTCGCTTTCTCTCGCTCGATTCTCTGCGCCGTACTGCCTCGCCGAGCTCTATTCAGCAACTCGCAGGCGCGCTTATTGATATTTCATTATTTAATCGCGTTTCATTATGTCGATTAATTTGCTGCGGGCTGCGTTAATGAAGATGCGCACTGTCAATTATAAGTTTGATAATAATCATGGTGGGATGGTGCACGAGTAGAGTTAATGAATATGTTTCACAAAAATAAATGTATTCATAAAACATAATGGATGCTAAAGCGAATGATATTTGGGAATATATATACGCTGTTCTAAAAAAAGGCAATAGAGTGCTAATAGAGTTTAGAATAATATGAAAGTGTAGAGGTAGTACAAGTTTAGTACAAAGACAATATTTTTATCTGATTTTCCACATCAGTGAACATTGAAAGGTTTTAATAATGCATATGAGACACGTCTTCTTAAAGTGAGAAAGCAACAAAACGCAGATACGCACCGCCTGTTTTGCGCGCACCACACAACCTGAAAGAACGCGCAAAAGGGGAAAGCGAAATGTTGTAAAAAGCCGGGAACGGGGTGAGAAAAAACAAGTGTGCGGGACTCGCGCATAAGAAAGTTGAGGCACAGCGCGGCGTGTGTATGGCGTATATAACCAAGGAAGAAAAAAGACGCGAGAACGAAAAAGGCCGAGCGTGTGAGAGAGAGAGAGGAACGGGAAAAACGCGCCACGGCGGAGAGGATAGAAGAGAGGGAAAGAGGGCTACAGAGCGTCGCGACGTCGCGCGCCACTACGATGGGATTTAATCTGTGTCCCGTTTCACGCTCAGCCAAGTGGAACCTTTTTGCCTCACTTTGCGGCACCGAGCGAGCGCTCGGCCTTTGCGCGTAGATTAACGCAAAATTATAAATAAAGAACCGGCCGCGCTTAGACTGTGCCGCTGCCGCACCGTCGTGTTGGCGCCTTCTCTCTCTCTCTCTTGCTCTCTCTCTCTCTCTCTCTCGCTCCCTCTCTCGTTCTCTCGTTCTCCCTCCCTCTTGCTCGTGTTCTTGCTCTTTTCCTCTCTGCAGGACACCGTGCTGTGCTTGGATGTAACAGGCTTGAAATATGTGTGTATTGAGGAGTCGCTGCTGCAGATATGCTTCTTTTTTTACCGGTCTGTATTTTACTTTATGGAAAGGGATGGTGATAGGTTAGATTTATTTTTGAAATCCAAGTCTAGATAACTCAGGTGCATATATATTTCTTGTTCGGAAAAAATAATTATCCAAGATAACTATACAGTAATCAATAACTTTATCTTTGATGGATTGACGCGATTATATCTTAACATTTTTAATTATCATACATGTTTGCCGTAGGGTTCATACATGTTTGCCGTAGGGTTGCACGAGAGCAAGACAATGCAATATTTCTGTAATCATTGACTCGCTCTTGTAAAGTCTTGAAATTTTTTTCTTGTCTTGGCCATATCAGTCGCACATATTGGAGTCACGCAGCGTGCGACAATAACCGAGTTATTCATTGGAAAAGGTCCCAGATCCAAAATACTCGGGAAACACTGTAGCGTGGAGTTATAGGTTCACGCAAAAATGGAATTACGCAAAGGTGCGACAAAAAGCCAATCGATTATTTAACAAAATCCTGAAACCCAAATGTTCGCGTAAAAGAGGAAGACGCAGACGAGAAATAGTAAGCAATTCGATTATTTAAAAGAGTCTTAAACCCAAATAGCAGGAGAGGCGTCCACGTAGATGGAGAAGGCACACTGAAGTGAAATAGTAAGTAAGTTGACTATTAATGCTTAAGCTGAAATGCGAGGTTCATGTAGAAGAGTGAATCATGCAGACGTGCGATTATAGTCGAGTCGATTATTTGAAAGATTCTTCAAGACAATACAATATCACGATTAATCTTGCCATATAGTGTAGTTTTAAATCGCTTATCAACTACGAAGCCGTGTTGTACAGTAAAAATCTCTAATCATTCGTAAATATCAAATTGTTATATATTTAATTTTACCGAAGCCGCGCTCGTTAATGAACAGATCAAAAGTTCCCACAGACAAACATATGATAATTTAGTTTTTGTCCAGCACTCATCGGCCGGAATTGAAATCTCCAAAAGTATCAATTCCCGAGCGCTCTGTCGTCCGTCGCTTCTGCACCTTCTTATTTTCATCTATTCGACAAGCGAAACCGTGTCATCGGTCTCATTCGTCGGCACATAAATTAAAATCGAAAAGCCGGGCGCGCGTCGTCTCTCTCGATCCGTACAAAGGAGACCGCGAAGTCGCGCGCGAATCAAGATGGATAACTCGGGAGAGAAAGAGGCTCACGGTCCGAGCGATAAAAAGCGAGAGATGAGAAAAAGGACCGCATTTGGACGTAAAGAAAAAAGGAATATGGGCGCTTTCGCACGCGCATGCGCGCAAAGAGGAATTGGGAGGACGAACGAAAGAGAGAGAGAGAGAGGATGAGAGGAGCGAAAGAGATTATAAAGTCGGAGGCTCCGGTTAGTCGAGCGTGTATCAGGGTAAATATTCCGGCGAAGAGCCGCGCGCGCGAGAATAAAGAATCTTTTGACGAGGGCGCGCGTCGCTTTGATCGCCGCGGACATAATGCCTTGGCGTATATAGTCGACATTGCGGGGGCTATCTTTGATCGCGAGCGCGCGCGTTATAATCGCAACGGACAAACGATGAATGGAAAACTCGAAAAATAGAAAGAGAGCGCGCACGTTTTTTTTAAGCATGCTCCAATGCAGTGCCCCCATTATGCGCCTTTCTGTGCTGTTTTTATTATATTCGACTTTTGTGTAAACAAGCTGCACTGCATAGGTAGGCAAACATCGGGATTTCGGCGTTTTTCATTAATTTTTTTTTTCGTTTTGTTTGAAGTCACTGACCAAATAGCTTTTAATGAAAAATCCACTAGTAGTGCTTTATTGACGATTCATTGGTCATACGCTGATTTAATAGAAGAACCAATACTATTTTAAAACGATTTGTATACTATTTTTTTCTTTCATAAAACGTTTACTATATATTAATTGTGGAAAAATCGTGTTAATCCAGCACACGCGTTCGTATATGTTACTTTTGTGCATTTTTACTAGAATACAATTATTTAAGTCTCGACAAACGACATAAAACGCCGACAATTCAGCGTGAAAGAGCAGGCTGCGCGCGAAAATAATTAGATTTCCACAGCTTGAACCGGAGCAGCGCTATATGTATATATAATAATATATAACAGTGTGCCTCTACTCGCCTCTAGCTCGTCTACGCGAATATTTTGTTGGCAAATTGGGTAAGATGCCCTGGCGTAGGCAAAGCGCTACGCCGCACAAAGGAAGACGACTAGCGCAACTACCTCACTCCCCCTTTAGACGATATGGCAACAAACAAATTAACAGCAACACTGACAAAAGTGGGGAGATTAATTAAATTCGTTAATTGCAAGATGCATTTAGTCCTCGCGCGTCGCGCGGACTGGTACAAAGGCGCCTCGCGGACTCTTTGGCGTGGGCGCACGTGCGGCACTTACTTTTTGCGCTGCATGCGTGCCACGCTGCGCGAGTCAAAGGGACAAAAAGACTGCGCGCAGCGCGCTAAGTGGAAGGGAAATTATTACGAACGCCGGCAGCTGTGGCGCGGTTCGTGTGTATATGGAGCCGTTTTTGCAATTTGCGCGTATTTCTTGTGGGCGGCGAGGAGAGGCTAGGTGCAGCCCTTTTGACGTTAAATTTCGGCGCGAGAGAGGTGTGCCAGCTTTTGTGGGGGAAAAGAAACAAATGTACTTCTGGTATACTTCTTAGAGAAGCTGGCGCGAATGCGTAACACTTGGTTTATTCCATTTCCCGAATTGAATTTTAATGGAGCAGGGTGTTGTTTGCTTTTATATCTTGTATGCAACTTATATATAACACGTGATGTTGTAATTAATGTTAATTAATGTTAATTAAAAATATAAGCTCGTTTCGCCCATGACTTTCACACTTGACTTAAAATTTATCCTCACTTTACATGGGATTATCAATAATTATCTCGTAGTATAAATAAATCAAACGAATTTTCGTATAATGAAAAGTTCGTGATGTTATAAGTATACGTGTAGTTTACAGTTATTTATTCATCTGGCAAAATTTTGGTTTTCATTAGCGAATGTTTTCTGTATCGGTAACGACGCGACACATTCGTATTTACCACACCGTTCATTATACACACAAATCTATGTACATAATATACAACTCGTCATTACGGTATTGAGCAAAGAATGGGTAACGATGCATTCGTTGAATGGGATTAATCTGCTCGAATTCCGATATTTAATAACTAGGCTGGTTAAAGAATCTTTTAAAATATTTAAATTCGAGAGAAGGATAATAATATGAAAACAATTCATCAAATTTCAACAATGCATATTGTAATATTGAATATAATGTACATTGGAAATTTTATATAATAATATGATTATACTGTAATTGTAAATTATAAATCTCTGCTAATTATAATAAATCAAATAAATTACATTATTAGCCATTAACAACGGGGATATTTACTTACAAATGCGAATACTAATACAGAAATAAAGTAGTGGCTCATAAACCGACGCGCGCGTAGTAAATAAAGTTGTAGAACGAAAAAAAACGAGTATTGAAGATTCGCTTGCGATTGATTTCAGAAGAAGACGTGATGCACGGCGGCGGTCTCGGGCCTGGCTCGATGATGGGCCAGGGCTCGATCTTCGGCTGTTCCGCGGCGGGCCACAGCGGCGTCAACCAGCTCGGCGGCGTCTACGTGAACGGCCGGCCCCTGCCCGACTCCACGCGGCAGAAAATCGTCGAGCTGGCCCACTCGGGCGCACGGCCCTGCGACATATCGCGCATCCTCCAGGTCAGCAACGGATGCGTATCGAAGATACTCGGCAGGTCGGTATACAAGTCCATTTAATGGAATTTTGCTTACTTTGAAAAATAAATTTAAAGTCGTAATATATAATAGCTGGTGATATTATAATGGATTTATTAACTTTATTATTATGTATTATGTAAACGTTAATAACGGAAAATGAGCAATTATTTAATTATATACTTAACATAATATTCGCACGCAATGCGAGTGATTATATAGGATACCGGCAATGTTTATTAGTATATTCAAAATATCAATATTTATTATTTCGAAATATATATATATATTCGACAAAACAATTTTCACGATATGTGGCAATTTAATTTGGCCAGCAGTGCTGCGTGAATTGGCATAAAAGCATATAAAGTTGATTTTCTATCGTTGCAGATATTACGAGACTGGCTCGATAAAACCTCGTGCGATCGGTGGGAGCAAGCCACGTGTCGCCACGACGCCAGTTGTTAATAAAATAGCGGATTACAAACGCGAGTGTCCCTCGATTTTCGCCTGGGAAATCCGCGATCGGTTGCTGCAGGAAGGCGTTTGCAATAACGACAACATACCCAGCGTGAGTATACATATATATAATACTATACAAGCAAACCGCTTATATAATTACGAATTATTCATATAATATGTCCAGCCGCTATTTTGCTCGAATTTTAGTTTTGAATATTGAACGATGCGAATTCAATTTACCACCGGGGTATTCGATATTTGCCTTAAGTACGACAAATAAACAGTTTGCACGGTGTTTTTCAAAATAAAGTACACATATATAATTCAGTATGGTTATTATAATAATGAAACATCGAGGGACTGATATGGGACATTTCCACACCTATTTTCATTCCACGCTATTGATAGTAATTTATTTATAAAATATAGTAAATTTATCAATACTGTATATATTATTTAAAAAACTTCATTAAAATGACTCTTTTGGTTTAATATAAACACCGGCAGCTATTTTAAATCCACTCGATGCAGTTATATTGTCCATAATTACAGTATATATACCAGCGCGGCGCGACATCGAGGCCATATACAATTACGCATTGTTACAAGCCGTTCTGTGCACCGTATAATTTTACATCGGCACGCACAAACACCATTCTAAACGCTCGCGCGCAGCAGCGCCATAAAAGCCAGCCAAATAGAACACATTGCAATTCAATTACGATTGAAAGCGAGGCGCGCGCGCGTGCAACCATGTAAATGAGATGCGTATACGCGAATTCCGCAGTGTAGTACGCAACTCAGTGAAAAAGAGCAGAGAGAGAGAAGACAATCTTTCTTCCCTCCTCTCTCGTCGTCGATAAACTGCCGGCGCTCGTGTCGTGACATTATATGCCGAGAGAGAAGGGGGGAGAAAAAAAAAGAAAGGGCGCGATTGCGGGGCGGCTTATCAGGGCCAGCCCCGGTACTTACCCGTCGGATCTCCGGCCACTCGACCCTAATCAAAGTCTCGTCAATGCGATCGGCCATCCCCCACTGGCCCCCGTGGCCGGGGTAATCGGTCCATTACGCGGAGCCGACATTGTCCACCCCCTCCAATCTCTATATATAGTGGCTACTCCTCGGCGACTCTCTTGTGCCGCTCCTTCATCGCCGTCCCTCCGCGCCGGAAAAAGGGCCGAGTCCTCTACGTACGCGTGCGTGCAGCCGACGCGATCGTCTACTCGCAAACATCCTTTTCCTCTCTCTTGCTAGCTGTTGGCTCTTCAGCTCGTCCTCCCCTTTTTCGAACCTCGACGCGATGGAGAGACAGCGAGGCAATGCGATTTGCGCGAGGAGACTTGTTTGAAGTTGGAGGCGAATTTGTTGCGTCGTGGAAGGGGAAATCTCATGCACGCGGAGACTGAATCTGATTTTCATGCGGTATATACGATCGGAAATCTCGACAGATAAAAACAAGATTTTTTCTTAATCTTGTTTTTCATTATTTTCATTCATTTCGATACTTTATAATACACATTTTATTATGATATTATTTTTGTCAATCAACTTAAAATATCCTTTTGAATTAATGATCGTTCAATGAAAAAACTTTTACCATTACACAACTACATGAAACCTTGTTTTCATATCAATCATACGCGAACCATGCCAACTGACAACGAGCAAAATTACGCGTTCCCCAACGTTCCTTTTATCCTCCAATTCCGTATCAATTGGTGGGAAAGGAGGTTTGTTTGGGTACGAGCGTACATCTACGCGCGCGTCTTTTCTCGCTTGCCGGTCGCGTACACGTCCCCCTCTGAAGGCACGCGTACGACGCGTTATCCGCACGCGCGCGACGGGGGCGAAGATCTCGAGGGTTGGAACGAATCGAATCGGACTCTCTCCTCCGCCTTGATCAATCAACGCGGCTATAGATGCGCGCGCTCCCGGAAAATCGACTGCGAGAGCATACAGACGACGTGTGTGTATGTGTATAGAGGGGCGACGTAACTTGGATCGAGTTTTTAGCTTTCTACGACCGCGTCTCTTTTCTTATATGCGGGAATCCGTAATGTTTTATTCAGCGATGAGGAAATAGCCACGGATTAGATCATCGCGTCGACAGAATTTCTTATTTCAAAAATTCATGATGGTGTATATATATAGTATAAAATAATATTAGAATAAGTTGATATATATGTTTGTCGATGTGATTTTTTGATCGTACGCAACGGCACTTGAATATTTGTAGCATACACCTATAGCTGGTGTTAAATTTTCCGATGGAAAAAGCTAAGCTCGTTCGCGCTCTGTTACCTAAAAACACTATAATTTTTCGCGATCGGGCAATAAATCTCCCATCGGGCTGGAAAAATAACGCGAAATTTCCGTTAAAATAAATTAAAAGAGAGCGTGATCCAGGTACTAATCCAGCTCGTCGATCAGCCGTTATATACACGCGCGCACATCTGCACGGACAGCTCTCATCGAATTAGCGCATTTTCAAAACCGTCAACCCGTCTCTCTCTTGTTTTTCCTCCACCTCGTTCTCTCTATTTCCCGGACGCACAGCACTTGCAAGTGCGGTAGCTATCTCACGGCATATAATGCCCGTGACGGCCGGGCTATAAGTCCGCGTCGCTGTTGCGGCGGCGAAACCGCGCGTCCGGGGCGAGAGCGGCTGCGGCGCTTACTATAAAGAACAGAGCGGGTGGGGGTGGCTGGACGAGCTATATAGCTAGCGCCGACGTACACACACACGCACACGTATACAGGGAGAAAGCGGTGCAGCAGCGGAATCGGGCTGAATGGGATCAGTTAAGCGTGCTGCACAATTATTCGTGTCCGGTCGCGCGTGTAATGGTCTGCATCGGCGCTGCGGCCGGGGCAGCTCCTGTGCACGAGCGAGCTACTCCCCAGGACGCGTGTACGCGCGCTCATCGAGAGAGAGAGAGAGAGAGAGAGGGAGACAGAGAGCGTCGATGGCGATGTTTGAGGGGGTTCGCGCTGGACGCAAGCGCGTATTTTTGCTTTTTCCCCGCGCGCGACTCGACGCTTTTTTCCGAGAGCCAGCGGCGCGGATATAGGTGCACGAGGCGATAGTTCGCGTGTGTCGCGCGCTGATGCCTCGCGGACTGCGATTTTCGATGCGATCACCGGTGGTGGTCTTTTTTTTTCGTTGTCGAGCGCGTGGTCAGTTCCGCCGCGAATTCTTTTGTTGTCGCCTGCTTGTTTGGGTGGTTAGTGCTCAACTATTTGACGCGTGAACTCCTGCTCCGCGTTATACTCGTGGTTTTGTAGTTTGGGGGATGAATTAGTTCGAATGATAATGGAAATATCGATTTTTTTCAGTAAAGAACATTCACGCGTCGAAATGGTGAATGCGTTTTGTGAAATTGAAACTTTTTAATTTTACTTTGTTAACTCGAATTTTCTAATAATAATTTTGGATACGAGCGTTTTTTGAAATTTACTTTGACAACTTAACCGTCACTTTTGTGAAATAGAAATTTTTTAATTTTGAGCAATTAATGTCAATTCTATATGAGTGTTTGTTACTCTAATTGCCTAATGGTAATTTCGGATATTAGCTATTTCAACGATATATACTTTAAATTTACTTTGACAACTTAAACGGCACTTTCGGAATAACAAGTTACATAATGATAAAGAAAACAAAATTGACATTTTACCTCAAAAACCGCGAGTGCTTAATTAAATTATTACATAAAACTCGCTTCGCCTCGGACTTTCCTTCGAACGATCGCTCACTTTTGTTTGTCTCCCTTAATATACCCCGTCTTTACCTTGAAACCAGCGGCCGCTGGCTATGTACAATGCTGTCCGAAAAGTTATAACGAGCCGTACGTATCAGAGGTATCGCGCTTTGTGGCGCATCGCCACAAACAAGCCGCGCTTACGCAAATATATATATATACACAAAATTCATAATTGTATCGCTAATGGGGAGAGAACGTTGCGCGTGAGTCAAGATTGCTTTCTTTAGATAGCGTGACGTCACTCAACGCGATTGATGTTTGGGTTAATTTAACGGTGACAATGGAGAAGAGTGTCAGGCTTATTGTTTGCGACTCGTCATGGGGCTTGTGGTTCGAATGCGCGCAAATATTTTCGCTCTTTCTCGGGGGTAAACAGAGAGGGTCGCGGGACGAGTACGCGGGGAGAAGTTTATGAATAGAGTGTCGAATTTGGCTAAGTCAACGGTAAAAGTTCAATAAGTTTGGCTTGATATATTAGTTGGAGAGGGATTGACGCGCTTGTAAGTTCTCACTTGAACTTCAAATAATGTTAATATGATATCACAAAATTCAGGATTAATATAGATTTAAAATAACTTGAGCTTTGATCGTTCTTTTGACATTGTTTACTCAAAGCAGTACAGAAATTCATCTCTGAAACGTGTACTCGAAACATCAAGTAAATAACCAAAGCTGCACGCACGGTGCAAAGCCATGGTTTGCTACACACACACACATATACACACACAGAGCGTGCTAGGGCTGACATTGTCGGCGACGAATGGAGGGCCGAGAGTAGCCAATGATTTTTCGGAACGCCTACCGTATACCCGCTCCACTCGCAAACTCGCGGTTTCCTTTGAATTCGCGTTCGCTTTGTGCACGGTTCTCTCTCGTACCCTCTCTCTTTCCTCTTTTGATTGGCTTTGCGCCAAGGAAAACATGCATAAATCTTAGCGCGAGAGACGACTTTTTCCCTACTCCTCGTCGTCGTCGAGGACTTCGCGACAAAACTCGTTGGGCAAGGGCGAATCTTTTGTACGATTTAATAAGTTGCTTTGTCGTGTCGCGCGCGGCGAGTTCGCCGACACTGTGGCCATTGCGACTTTGATGTTCTTTGACGAATGTATCTACTTGGGAAATGTCGATTACTGTGGTTCTGAATTTTCCTTTATAAAGGCCTAACTTTCGCCTTAGTTACGATTTTTTTCCTTTTATAATTGAGCGAGGATTTTTCAAAGGCAACTGTTTTATTTTTTACATATTTGGTTGAAATTAAATAAATGTAAATAAAGTTTATGAATTTAAAACATTATCTTAATTCTATACGAATTAAAAGACATAAAAAACGTAATAAAATTATTTTTTTTTAAAACTGGTATTTTTCGGTGTCAAAAAAGAGAATTATTATTTGCAAAAAACATTTTTATTGTACATTGTAAATAATAAGATAGATTTACAAAAAATTTATAGAATTTCGTTTGAATATATATACACGAAAGAAGAGTATATTTTTTAAAACCTCTGGTTGATTAAAATGCACCACAAGCTTGCTCTTGGGAGTACTTATTTAATCTATTGAAGCTTAGCCACATAGATTCTGGCGCGACTGACACGTGAATAAACGTTCACTGAACCGAAAAAATGGAAGACAATAGAGAGCACAATATAAAAGGGACTTTTAATAAACACCGTATATTTTTTTTTTGTTCGTTTCACAAAAGATTTTAAACATCGCGGTGGAAAATGTATTTTCAGGTACTCGAAAATTGTTATTCTTACGTCGAGTAAAAAAAGTATAAAATGGTAATTTTACGTATGATTTCGATAGCTACAATTAGTAAAATTTGGTTATAACTCATACAGATACTATACATTAGTAAAATTTGGTTATAACTCATACAGATACTATACAAAGATCCAAAGTACTTTTAGAAACAATTCAAGCCCTTTGAAAAAATAAAAAAAAAAAACGAGAAAAGAGAAAAACTTTGCTTTTCTCTTTTGAAAAACCCGATAAATGTCTATACAATGTCCGTCTCTCGTTGTTTCATTGCTCTTATGTAGAGCTTTCCAGTCGAGTGCACTGCTAACACGCGTGGGCCTCTGCTTTTAGGTCTCCTCGATCAACAGGGTACTGCGCAACCTGGCTTCCCAGAAGGAGCAGCAGGCCGCAGCGGTGCAGGCTCACCAGGGTGCCGAGAGCGTCTACGACAAGCTGCGCATGTTCAACGGACAGACGGCCGGCTGGCCGCACGCCTGGTATTCGGCGACGCCCACGCATCACTCCCTAGCCACCGGCATACCCGGAGCTGGGGCGCCGGGATCCGGGCAGTCGCTTCTACCAGGCGGTCAGCTGCACGGTCGCGATGACTCGCTGCTCAAGCGCACAGGTCAGTCATGTCTTATGTTTTGTAGGGCTGCACAAGAGCAGACAATACAATATTTCTGTAATTATTGTCTCGCTCTTGTAAACTCTTGAAAATTTCTCTCTTGTATTGGTCTTGTCAGACAATATGAAAAGTATTATTGTTTTGTCTTAAAATTCTTAATCATATTGAGTTACATAGACGTGTGACAATAAACGAGTCAAACATTAGAACAGGTCTCAAACCCAAATACCCCGAAAACGCGAGGTCCACGCAAAAATGGAGTTGCGCAAACGTGCGACAAAAAGCAAGTCGATTATGTAAAATCTCCTAAACCTAAATAGTCAGGGTACGCAAGCTCCACGTAGAGGAGGAAGGCACGCAGACATGAAGCAGTGAGCAAGTAGATTATTTAAAAAAAACGTCTTAAACCCAAATAGTAGGGTAAGGCAAGGTCGACATAGATAAAGAAGGCATGCAGATGTGAAATAGTAAGCAAGTTGGCTATTTAAAAAAGGCTCAAGCACAAATTTTACATTAAATTTAACAAAATTTTAAGTTACAAATCTACTGAATTTTAAGAATAATATAAATGAACGTGTTTTTATATACAAACATACATCAGGTTTAATATAAAACAATC
>JAPYZO010013718.1:0-11155 GCA_030522905.1 Torymus flavipes
CATGTAGAATGAATAAATATATTTTATATTTAAACTATATACTATAGATGTAGAAGCGATACATTCGTTTGGAGGAAGCTACGTGCCAATATATTGGCAACGGTTTTTTTTATAAATAATAGAATAATGATAAAAAAATTATTTCAGACGAAAAATTACATTAAGTTATTGTTTATTTGAAACATAAACATTATTTTAGTTGAAAAGTTGAATTTATTTTCAACAAGGAGGTCGCGGCACAATTGTTTGGCTTTATTAATTAATTTAATAAGCATTTGAAAAAAGTTCATTCATTCTATCGTAATACGCTAAATTTATGTCAATTATGCGAAACGTTCAATAGTTATTCAACTCTTTGACGAAGACCTTGGTTAATTTGCTTCATCAGGGGCAGAAATAAAGAGAATTGTGATTAAATCCCTTTGATATTTGAAAATAAATCGTGAAAAAGTACAAAATACGACAAAGAACAATGAAACGCTAACGCTATAAAGGTCCCCTTGTGGTTAATCGAAATTTTAATTTGCACTTTGTAAAGAGATAATACGGTCGATTACGATGACTCATTAGAACGCCGCAAATTTTAATAAAACTACAAAAATAAGTTGGTCTTCACTTAGATTGACAAACGAATACTCTTTCTATTAATATATATATATTGCTTTCTCAAAAGAAAACTTTGAAATATTACTCATTTAAAAATCATACTATTCGTGCTATTATTGTATGAAATACTAATGGGTGATTATGGGAAATTGTGATTTTAATTTATATGTTTGCATAATTTGCATACTTCCAGACTATTTTATCCAGTACAAAAATGTACGCATATTCTAGAAACCATCAGTAAATATAATTAATTAAGTCGGCGAAGATTTGAAAATATAATAAAAATACGAGACGTATAGCTTTTTCAATTTCTTAAAGTTTTTGAATTTTTTGTGTGAGCAAGATTTATATTTTTTTACCTATAAACCGATTAATTTTTCTTTAATTTAGACTTTAGATTAATTTTCAAGCAATGATATTAATATCGGAAAATAAACATATTGAGGGCCTAAGGAAGCACTTATTAAATACGTTCCTTTAGCGAAAGACCATTCTTAAATCTCGAATTGAAAGTTAATGCTTTTATTTGGTCAATTTCATGAAAAATGCAGCTTACTTAGCGTTATTATTAAGTTCATAAATTTATGCGAGATGAAAGATTGAAACAGGCAGACCTACGTACGCACAAACTCCGCTAGTGTTTTAAATTATAGTAGCAATGACTTTGAATATATTTGGAACAGAGATATGAAAAAAATACTGAAATCAATATGACTATATAAATGTATGTATGAGGGAAACAAACAAATTAAAGGCTTTATTAGTTTTGTCTATATTTTTAGAACGAAGAAAAAACCACTGCCAATGTTCGCCAAACCGCTGCTAATTGGCTTCCTTAAACTAATATATTGATTTAATTCTTGAGTGAATTTTTAATGACATTAATTAATTGAATCCGTCAAAATTTCCTCTGATAGATATTCACAATATAACTATTATATGAATACAACTCGTCTTCGGCTCGGGCATAAACTGCAGCATTTTTGCAGAATAAATATGCAGCATTTTTTCCCCTTTCGGCGGTAAACGAGTACGAATTTGACGATAGTTGTGTTAAAAAATTGTATATTGCACTCGTGAATATAGTGGGTTGTGCGAACCTGCGCGTTTGTCGACCTCGCTTCCCTCATGCGACAACTCACTCGCAGGGAGCACACAGCCCAGTTTATTCCCTTGGTGCATAATATACTATTTTTCTCATCATGTAAGAAAACAAGAAAGAAGAAGCCTTATCCGGTTAAAATCGGTCTAAAAGATGCTTAGATCTACTTTTCACATGCCAGATTCTCTTTTTACTTCAAATATCTCAAAAACTAATTGTCGTATCTTGAAGAAATTTTCCAAACGTGTTACTTTTATTATACACAGTATCTCGTCAAAAATTTTAAGCCTAACTAATTGCAATATTGAAAAAATAATCAGAAATATTTAACCTCCAATATTTTCATAACTTTTAATCCAATATTTCACGCATAACGAGCTCATCCAATAGATATGCAAATTTTATCCCTACAAAATTTAAACGATTTCATTAATTTTACTTTTTAGTCCACCGGACAGTACTTGAGACGAAACGATGTTTTATATCTCTATAGAATTCCCAAATTATTATTGGTATTAACTTTGTTTCTTTTCATATAACATTCTCAATTGGGAGGGGAAAATTGTCTGTCAAAATGCAGTACACTCTTTCGATATAGAAAGAAGTGGATTAACTAGCTTACTTGTGAGTTTTCGCTCGTCTTATAATGGCCGATAAATTCATTTCACATATAACTACGAGCGCATAAATCTATCTAAAAACAAAAAAAATTATTCTTTTCTTCGAATAAAAATTAAAAACAACATTTGATAATTAAATAGATTAGATATACCTCAATACATAATCTATATAAGAAAAAAAAATTTTCATTATGATACCACTGAAGGTTTTTGAGATATAACTTATTTATGAAAAATCTCTTTTTTATATGAATAACATAAAACTAAGTATATCAAAAATCGTTTTTTTATTAAAAATACACAGAATTTTAACTGCTGTAACACCTGCTTCAACTTCATTTATAATACATTTGTAATATTAGCATTAATGTATAAAAAATCAAGAAATCGATAATCAAAGAAATGCTAGAAAACCAACAAAAAATCCTATGAAAAAAGAATATTTTTCTGAAATAAGTAAACAAAAATAAAAAGAATACGTTTTGATTGGTCAAAATTGGTTTCATGGATCCCGAGATCTGTCCACACACACACAATAATATACATTATTAATATTAAAAAGCTCCATCCAGAAGGAAGAAAACTTTGTCGATTAAGTCATTTCCTTCACCCACCCCCCCTTCCGCCAAATTCTCTTAAATTTTATACGGTTTTCCAAAGGTCAGAAATAATAATCCGTGACATTCTTCTGTACATAAATCCACCATTTAAACAGTTAAAATAACAATCTCTTTATTCTGAAAATAAATTTTTCCGTAATCATATTATTTAACTGAAAACAATAGTGAACAGAAAGCTCAAAATAATTCAATTCTTACAAAGTGGGAAAAGTTTATCAGCAGTCGCCAGAGAATTAGTTCAAAGCTTGGCTCAGAATTTTTTTAATTTATAATTTTTGCCTACTAAAAACGAAAAATTGATTGTACTGGATAAGGAAATGCGAAAAACGGTCGCGTTCACGGGCCACGGAACTTTGCGGCTGCTGAGAGAAGAAATCTCTGCAAGAGCTGAAAAAGATGACGATGAATAAGGGTCGCGCTAGCCCTCTTCCTTTTTCTTGCTTCCCCCCTCTCTCTCTCACTCTGTCTCTCTCTCTCTCTCCCTCTACCCCATACTCCCCGATCTCTTTGAAATTCGATTCTACAAGGCTGTCGTCCTTTGCGATACGGAACCTCTAAACGCTTCACTCGCGCCGCTTTAAGTCGCTAAACTATCGGTGCTTGCACCAGGCCTGGGATTGTCTCGGGCGTTATCCAAGCGTCAGCTTTTGCCGAGGCGAGTTAAAGAGTAGAAAGCCCGAGATAAGTGAGAACGAAAAGTGGGCCCCCCGCGTAGATGGAAGCAGCGGTAAATCGCTGATTAGCCAACCCGATAACACTGTTATTTGTTCGCCTAGCTCTGCACGTAATCACCCGCTAAAGAGTTTTAATTAATTTCGGTGGTCGGCAGCGCAGCACGTGTTTATGCCTGACTCCAACAGGCACGCACGCGGACAACGCCTCTCTTCTATTGTAAATAGCCTGCTCGAAATTCTATGCTGGATTCTGGACAGGTTTAGGCGCCAAGTGTCTAAATTAGATTCAAATTTCGATCATTCGGCTACACGATAAAAAACATGCTATACCGACTGAGCGGTCAAAGTCTTCAAACTAGTGATTTCTGCACTAAAAATTATATTAATTTTTTCTTCAAGTTTTAGAAATGTATTTTTTTTCAATATTGTTACGAAGGTTCCCGTCGATGTTTGGACAACGTAGAAGACGAGAGACCGTAGACTCAGAAAAAAGAACAACAGCTAACTCGCGATGCACTGGTCATAGCATCGTGACGTTAGCTCCGTGGTTAAGCGCGATACTAAGAAAATTCTATATACTAAGAAAATTTTTGAAATATTTATAATACTTATAGGAAAATTTACTATACTGTCGGGTAATCCGACTATACGAAGTCAGTATGGTAGTTTTGAAAAAAAGTATAGTAATTTTCATACTTTTTCGAAATTTAAAATAAATTTCGGATAAACAATTTTCTAATTGATTTTGTACATTTTATTAAGATTGGATTAAGAAATAACAGATAAGATTAAATAATATTAAATTTCAACCATTTGCGCCGTTCACGAACACTTACGTGAGATAATTCGAATGGTCTACATACATATGTCACGGTATACTAATACTTCGTCGGCCGAGTGCTAAGAAATCAGACAACTGGTCGTCTGGTTTCTTAGCACTCGGCCAAGTTGTCTGGTTTTTTAGGTGTCGACCGAGTTCTTCGGTTTCTTAATTATAATTAATTTTAAAACCTTAAACTTTTTGAAATAAGTTCTAAAAAAAGATTTTTGAAGAAAGAAAATTTACTTCATATTACCTACACCGTTAGTAACAGTCGAAATTTGAAATTTCATCCATAGAGATACGATGCCATGGTGACAGCAGAAACTATACGTACGATAAGAGTGATTGTTATTATTATTAGAAAAGTTTTGTAGGTTGCAGAATTGGAAATTTGTTTGAAATTTAATACATTTCTCATTTTCAGTGAGAACGTTTTGAAGGTAGGTAGGGTCGACCGATTCGATTAAATGTTATAATTGCTTATTCATGGTAAAACTATGCACGCGTCGCAGTGAGAAACAAAGCGTTCGCCCCGACCTATTTGTATACGCGTGCGCGTACAATCACTACCTGTACGCTTCATTCGATTGTTTTTTCAGACAACATAAAAGTAGGAGTTCGAATGACAGAAAACCGCAATTGTCATGGTCGACAATTAAAAAAAGTCCCTAAACACTTTTTCATGCCAACAGCTATGGCAAGGGACTTCCTGTGACCCATCACGAATTAGTTTCTTAGATTCTGCGCTCGCGTGTCGCGTGATATCACACCACCGCCGTCATGGACGATGACTCGACTGCCGTATAATGAACTCAAGGTTCTTGTTTCCCAGCGAAGCGAATAAATCAGTTTTCGCAGGAGACAAAGACAGTCGCGTGTACTATACGCGTGTGAGTGCTATTTGAACATTAGTGGCTCGATTTCTCGTTCACTCGTAATTTATTAATCATCACTATGAAATTCATTTTTCAACTTATTTGACCGATATCGCGGTCATATATTATACGTACCGCTAGAAATTCTACGGCCTATTTTTAAAAAGGAGATTACAATAAGTGATATTATTACATTTTCAAATTTGGAATTTAACAGGGAGTAACCTAATCTTTACCGACTGACAAGGAGAGTGCACACACTCCAGGAAACCGATTTTCGCAGGCATTGGAGAGTCGATTTCTGGTATCGCAAAATGAAGCCCAGTCTTCCTACTTTCGTCTCATAGGTCCTTTTTCTTGAGATATAAGCAATCTCATCTCAAATATCCTCTGTTTCGTTAAAAAATGATGTTTCTTCTATTGACTGCTACATTACAAGTATTGAAGATGTAAAAACGAAAATAAAAAAATTATAAAAGTGGACAGTAATTAAGAGCTAAAATTTAAGCTCTGATTTGATAAAAGAATATTGAATTTTCAGGAAATTATAAGCAATTAAAGATTTGTCTTCATTTTGAGCGATTAAATGGGTTGTATTTTTAACTACCTGCGTAAAAATTTTAAGTATTGCCAATATATTGCTAGCACCATGGAAGAAACATGGCTCAGAGATGAGCCACAGTATTGCTCATGTATAGGGCACATATCGCCACTGTGCTCGCGTACATA
Organism: Torymus flavipes; assembly: GCA_030522905.1. Classification (NCBI taxonomy): domain Eukaryota; kingdom Metazoa; phylum Arthropoda; class Insecta; order Hymenoptera; family Torymidae; genus Torymus; species Torymus flavipes. The sequence goes on from JAPYZO010013718.1 coordinate 6,053, forward strand.
TTTCACCAATACATTGCTCATGGTGTGACCCATGTATTGGAACAGTGTTAATTTTGGAGACTTCCATATATTAATTTAGTTCCGAAGCCGCCTCTAGGCGGCGCACGCCTGGTGGTGTAACACGTGGATAAATAGGAACCTTGTGGGTTATATAAGAAAGTATGGGACATTGAGGTGGGTGGGTGGGACCAGTGCTTCGCTTATATCCAATACATGGGCCACACCTTAAGCAATGTATTGGTTCAATATGTACGAAGTACAGTGGCGATATTTGTCCTATACATGAGCAATACTGTGGCTCATCTTTGAACCATATTTCTTCCATGGTCCTAGCAATATATTGGCTATACTTAAAATTTTTACGCGGGCATTTTCTTACGCTATCTTTGATTGCTTATAATTTCCTGAAAAATCTATTTTTTTTTTTTTTTAATGAATCGGAACTTAAATTTTTTGTCTACTGTTATGAGTGAGCTCTCGCAACTTCTTAATAATAAAAAGTGATGGACCCTGGGCTTGAACCAGAGCCGCCGACTGGCGAGTCAGATCCTAGCCACAGCCGCCACCGCTCCGCGTTCTGCTACTCGGCATCATATTGTAATCGGACGCCTTGCTTATTTCATTCTTCTATATTCGTAGGTGTATCCACACGTAACACTACTTTTATAATTTTGCTAACGTATAATCATTAAAGAGTTAAATTAAATTCAAGATATGGTGCTAAAACTGCATCGATTTCATGCTAATAACTAATAATGTGCTATTCGAGGGAAATTCGAGGGAAACGGCGTCTTAACGTAAATTATTCAAAGATTCAAACGCCATGACATAAAAATGTTTTTTATTAAAAATTTGTGTGAAGCCGAGATTTATATCACTTTTTCGACGTTCTAGCCAACTGTGCGACGGGCCCACTTTCATGTTAAGTGTTTCGTAGTCCTTCCTTTTATCGATAAAGTCAGCGGAAGGATAAGATGTGTCCTCTAAAACCAAAGGTTTTTGCGATCACGGCTTATTAAGTGCGTTAACCTTTAAGTGCGTTAACCTCTGCGTTAACCGCTAAGGGGAGAAATTACAAATAATTTTACTATGTTTTTTTACGCGGGGTGGACACTTCAGGTTTTTTCATCATAGGTGCGTAATATACTATTTTGCAAGAAATTTGAGATATAAAACAAACTAATGTCTTTATTTGGATAAAAAAAAATGTTTTATTATTGAAATTCATTAGCAATTTTTTTTGTGAAAAATTTAATTTTGGAATTTCAATTTAATAAAAGGAATCCATGAATTAGTTGGAGGAAGCTAAGTGCCAATGAATTGGCAGCGGTTTTTTTTCTCTTACTGTCCACTTTTATAATTTTTTTCCTTCGTTTTCGCATCTTAAATACTTGCAATGTGACAGTCAATAGAAGAGGTATCATTTTGTAACGAAATACAGGATATTTGAGATCAGACTGCACATATCTCAAGAAAAGGAGCCTACGAGATGGAATAATGCACACTGGGCTTCATATTTAGATACCAGAAATCGACTCTGTAATGCCCGCGAAAATCCGTTTCCCGGAGAGTGTGCACTCTCATTGTGAGTAAATTTCGCGGTTTTGAGGCTAGGTATGAAATTGCTGACAATTCATAGACATGTTACTTCCTTCAAATAATGTATTAATATCTTGTGTTAATTTTTAATACCAACCAGCGAATTATGTGTGCACGATACGCGCGCGAGCCTGCATGTTCTTTAACCGGTAACCTCGTATACATTTATCAAAAAACTAATAACGTATGAATACAAAAGCGTAAATAAAAGTGTTAAATTTAATATAAGATTTATTGCATTGGTTCTCTTATAAATAGATAATAAATTTGTTATAGTTATGAAACGAGTGATCAGAACTGATTAGTTCATTGTACTTCCTAAAACGGTTAAAACCTCTCATTCTCAGTTCCGGATTGTTTAGTCAACCCCTCGGAGGATTTTGAGAGCGTCTTTGGAAGAAGTAGATGTTAAAGTATTAGTAAGAAAAGAAAAAAAAATAGGTTTTATTTTACTGGTTGTGAAAAATAAGTTATTAAACTCAAATACTATGTTTCGCCCTCAGCACTGCCTGTTGGACTCATTAGCAGCTCGCCGACAGGCCTCGTGACTACACAGCATGATGATTAAGAAATATGGATCACACCACGAATTTATAGTGTAAACCTGAAATATAAATAAAAGTCTATGGAATATATATCCAAATAAGAAAAAATCCGATTTATGTTTAAAAACAAATGTTTTCGGTTAGGTATTTGAAGTGCGTTAAGTTAAAAAAATTTGTCGAATAAGTACTTATTCTAAGTTATATACACGAAACACGAGTAAAAAAGCAATTTCCTACAATAATGGATATTCGTGTCTACTGTTACAGAAAATATTTATTCATAAAATAAATCTAAATAACATAATTTTAGGAACGATAAATAAAAAAAAATTAATTTTGCGAAAAATTATAATCTTATGTTATCAAGTAACGTTTTGACAGATTCAATATATTTTCTTCAATAACTTTTATAATTTTTATTCTCCGTTTCTTCTAGCTTGAATACATCATTGAAATATTTTTTCGTGGGAGGGTGAAAACGCGTGGTGCATAAAATTAAGAAGTACTAAATGTTCTCGTGGTAAGCCAGGCTTGCGAAGAAGAGTGGTTCATTCAGTATCAGCACTGTAAGTAGATCCAACAATTTAGTGATTTTCCTTCTCACACGACAGCACTTTTTTATCTTTCTACGTTGTACATAAGACATCTCATTATTATAAATCACGAACTGTCGCCACTACGAATTCAATTAGAAAAGAAAGCGATGGCGTTTCGTTTACGTAGGCATTTTTCTCACGACGTACTAATGATAAAGCTAAGAAATGGCATAATTCTTTTCCCGAATTGTGCCATTATTTAGAGCCACTTCTAAAATGCTCAAAGACAGCGAAATGAAAACAGTGCTCTGCGTGATTATTGGCTCTACTTAAGTTATTTACTTTATATAAAAATCCTTTTCGAGAACTATCGTTTTATCGAATATGTAAGCAATCAAATATCGAATTTCCGATAAAAAAAGACGAACAGAGGCCCGCGTGGCGCGCCATTTAATGGTAGTAGCATTAGTTTGCGAATTACGATATGGAGATTTAAAATTTTCGTTAATTTCATTCTTTATTTGTCGATGAACACGTAAGATAGTTTCAATATTCTATGGGCGTTTAAACATAAACATGTTCAGTTTGATTTGTCAAAAAAAAAACACAATATTTTGAGGTAGCAATTTTCCGGAGTAATTGTAGTAGCACTTAAATACAATTCTCCTTAGAGGAATTTTTTTGGGAGAGTAACACATATACGAGCAAAGCCACCGGATTTATTAAACAAGATTCTCTTAACCTTGCGCTACAGTTTTATTAAGATTAAAAATAATGATCATGACTAATAATAAGCTTAAAAATACAAAATTGAGTGAGCCTTATGCGTAAAGCACCAAGTTTTTTAAACTAATTTGCTCATAAAAAATAACTATTTTTCAAGTATCACCAAAATTTCTTAAGAACATCTTGATAGTTTAATGTTTCAGAAAATGAGTGCCTCCATTATGAAAGAAAATATAAATAAAATAAAAATTGTACAGGAATTTGTGAAATACTCATAAATTTTTAGTTTAATCAATTTTATAAAGGTAATAATTTCTTTTATTCCCATCTCAACCAAAATGGCCATTTTTTCCCTGAAAAGCGGGACAAAAGTTAGATTTGTTTCCCTCTTTCAAGAAATTTAACGTTTGCGGGAAATATGACCATATTTCCCGCTTTTGCAAAGAATAAGTAAATTTCATATAAACAGCCAAATATCAATAAATAATACACTTAATATTAAAAGTGGCCACAGTTGAGATGGGGATAAAGTACTATATGTAACTGGGGAGAAAAGTTGATGATTCCCTCGGGTGATCACTGCCCTCCCTTCGCTTCGCTCGCTCGGATAGTGAACTCTCCCGCGGGAACCAAGAGCGACTTTTCTCCCTTGTTACATAATGTACTATTTTTTGTACTTAAATATTCAAATTAATAAATGTTCTTCTCGAAAAAACGAAGAAAATGGCGGGTCACAAATATATGTGCTGTGAAGACGAGTAATGAAAACACCTCGTTTTTTTCGTCCGCGTTCCTTTTCTTACTGAGGCACTCCAACTCTTTGTGACCCTTTTTCGTATCAGTACTATCCGAAATTGGGTTTCGGCTTTTGCCGCTGCTTTTCTTTATCGTGCTCACTACCAAGTGGATTTGAGCAGTTTCCTCTATCATCAAACTTTTGCCAACATGCCATTAGCGTCGTTTCCGGCAACCATCTTCCTCGCGTTACTTTCCTCGATAATTTTGATTATGATTCTTTTAGGAGACTGTAAAGTAGGATGATGGAGAGCGTATCGCGGTTGATTTCGATCTTCATGCCATGAAGCTTATCAACTCTTATTTCGAAGAATTCGGCGAGGTGACATTTCAGGCCGTCATACCTCCCGCCCTGTATTGCGTAAAGTATATCAGGAGATTAGCCTTTCGCTCAGATCCCTTTGATGCATACCTATACGGATTGTAGTTTGGTCCATACGTCGCGAGATGTGGTGCATCCTCGGATGCAATGGAGCTCCGCTGGCTTGATGGCAAGGATTATGTTGGCCTTAGCATTCTGATCCACCTTTGTCCACGCTTTGTAGTCGGCTTCGTTTGCAGCGTTGTCCGCTGTGGGAGCTGTCGGTTGCAGCGTGTCTTCTGATACACTGCATGACCACGAGTTGTTTTTGACGAGAAGAGCTCGATTTTGATTCTCCAAGTGTCGTAGTTGTCACGCGATAACTTCGGATTCGAATAAAAATGACCGTACAGATAAATAGCTTGTTTTGTGCATTTTTCGACTTTAAACCGCTCGTAGCTCGGTAACGAAGCATTTTTTGAAAAATGATAACAAATTATCTACAAATAGGTGTTTTGGTTTCCAGCAATGCACCCACTCGTGGTGAAATGATAAGTTTTTTAATGCAAATTTCAGAAGGAAATAAAAACCGATGCCAGGA
>JAPYZO010013722.1:0-11844 GCA_030522905.1 Torymus flavipes
TTAATAAATTATTTATTAAATGTTGCAGGTATATTTTAGTTATAAAGATGGGAGCAAATCAGTTTTATATGATTTTTATGAATCCATTTAATAAAATAATAAAAGATGAGGAATAATTCAACTCCTTTGATTTACGCATTATTTTACTGGTTCAACTAATTTTCGTGTAAAACAAGATGCTGAGACTAAAGCAACAAGTAGTATTTTTATTTATCGGATTAGTGTTACAAGTCATAAAACCTGTAATCAAAGCTCAAGTGACTCAACAATGTCCACCACCTGGTGAAATATCTCCATGTACTTGTACTGTAAAAAAAAATGGATTAGACGTGATTTGTGAATTTACTGATTTCAATCATATAAGTAAAGCGATGGACGGTCTTAAAAGACGCCAGAATTCTATTATCTTTTATTTAAAGTTGAGACACAACAACTTACCAAAATTACAAGGATTTGTTTTTCTTGGATTAGATATTTATCATCTAACTATTCACAACAGCAGCCTTGCCGTTGTGGAGGAAACATCACTATCCTCAATTGGTAAGTTTTTTTATAAATTTTTTTAATTTATTGGGAAGTAAGTATTGTAGTTCACAGTTTTTTAAAAAGTAACAGAAACACAGACATAATAAATACTTTATCAATTTATGTGAGACAAAGACTTCTGCTGATAATTTCTCAAATACCTTTTAAAAACTCAATACCCCAAAAAACTTCAAATAGAAAAATTCCATTCTTTCAAAATTTGAATTTAAGGGTAGAGACAACCTCTGAAAAAATTTTTTCTCCCTGCTACCTAATTAATTTTTTCATCTAGTATATTATGTAGTACATAAAAGTAGAAATTTTGACCCATTTTTAAGTCTTTTTATTCATAATTTTTCAAGTTACTCTTAAAAGACTGGTTTAAATGATATTAGACTGAAATAGATGCAGCCGTTAAAATTTTTGTCAAAGTCTTTTGGGGTTGGATGTACATCATTTTTATAGTAAATACTCAAAATCTACCTAGAGGTATTTGAGTTGAAGTAAATATTTTTTTTTATTTGGCTTATAATTATGATTTTTTGTTGGAATTATCAATCCCCCCCCCCCTCTTTACTACACTACCATCAAGCAAGCCGTTGCATGCGCTCTGAGTGCATGCGCACACATGCATCGATGCTCGACGTACACGCCATCTTCGCTCTCTACATTTTTGCTATGGAATCAACCATCTTACTCGTAGCAGGCGTCGCGGTTAGACATATGCGCTTCTTTGTATAACGGACTTATGTCCCACACTTATATTTTTGTATTGTATTTTTTGGGCGAGTATGCCATTTAAATAAATTACATTTTATGTTCAATTCTGTGTTTTGCCCTCATTTAAATTCCTGCTGCTACATTTTTTTAAATAAAGAGTAAAAAATTTTAAAATTTTAAACTTATTTTTCAGTTATAAAAAACAATATGAATAAAATAAAAAAAAGCCTTTGGTAGAATTATTTGAAATGCATTCAAGAATATGCACTAACAATGTTTAGGAGGATACATAAAAATTTAAGACGGATGGAAAATTTTGAATATTGAACATTCCAATACTGAGAAAAATGCATTGCCCCTAAAATGATTGTTTTGGTTATGTTTGCTGTCAGATCCTATTATAAATGGGAGTTCCTTAAAAAGCTTCTGCTTCAGAAGTGGAATCTTTATTTTCTTTCGGAAAGTGCCCATGCATTTTTGTGGACTTACTTTTACTCTTTGTGATGTTACTTTCTTGACTGTCTCAGCTCCCTTATAGCGTCTCGCATTTGAGCAAATCTGGAAGTATCTGGGTGAACCACATCAGCTATCAATGCTTGTTTCATGAGCTGAGTCTTGGCGATACCATTGTTATGCTCAGATACAGCATTGATATCAGCCATGTCTATTCTTTTTCTTGACACGAATATCTCCTTAAGGCACTTTCTCCAAATTAAAGAATGCAAAGTTTCATTTGTATTATACTCTGTATCACATGAGCATTGAGTCGCACTGACATAGTACTGTGACTATGAGGTTCCTTCTCTTGAGCCACAGCATGGTTATGAAAACCCCACGATTGCACTCCAACAGGATACTTTGTATGGTTGGGAGCTTCATCAATAGAGCCACAATGAAATAATCGTGCAAGAATCTGTTTCTTCATAGCACCAATATCATTGGGATGGGTTACAATAGCCTTCCTATAATAATTATTGAGACGACTGCTGACACTACCAGTGCGAGCTCATGCCTTTTTTTCCGCTAAGTTTTTCCTTCTTGGATAATTCTCTCAAAACTTTTCTGAATCGTTTGGAGACATGATTCTTCTTTTTGAATTTCTTCATCTTCTCCATGAGGTGCTACCTCTTGAAGATGGTGTCAAATTTAGAATCGCCGTCAAACAGCATGGTTGTATATCTAAGGCTTTTATCTATGGAGCGTTTCCAAATTGCTTTTGCAGCCTCCATTTCTATAGCCCCTGAAGATCCTGAGAAATTATTCTCACATTCTCCTAAAAAATTATGGTCTGCCTGCCATTCAATATATTCGTCGGATCTTGATTTGAATGAAGCCGCAGCAATAGAACAGGCCAAACAAAACTTTGAAAGCTTTCAAAATCAATAACAAGCCCAGTGACAATTTTGGAAGTCGGAAAGAGCGAAAATTCGGAAGTCGGTGGGGGACGATAAGTTCTCTCTTTTTTTTGCCTCACCTCCTATCGTTGTCCCAAGATCTGCAGTTCTTCGAACATTTTGAACTGGTCCCTGAATATAAAACGATAAAGCGAAGGGTGCAAATTTGGATATGCCCTCTCGAGTTTTGCCTCCAAGGTCATTTTCAGTACTACTTTATTTAAGAACAATCTTTAATTAACGATAAAGGATGAATTGCAAACGAAGAGCTACAAAGAAGTCTGTTGTTAATCTCCAATTTGGACTCAACGGCCTAGCCCAATATCGGGCTGCACTAGACAAAATCGATGGAATCAATTTCAAAATTTCACTATCTGTCACACTTAACGAATGCTAACATTCTTTAATGCGATCTATTAATTCTTTTACTCTTTCTATCCTCCAGAGAAACTAACCTGCATTTTTTGTAAAAGGATACATGTTTGAGTTTCTCTTTGGAACGTAGTCAAGATTCGAAGAACGTCTTCATAGAGGGGTGTGAAATTGAGGCAAATCGAGGATCAGTTTGCGCTGACCTACGATAATCAAATGGAAGGGCATATTGGCCATACGCTGGCCCATATGCCATCGGTGGATAATATCCAGGAGGTGGATACATAGGCGGATATGGCCACTGATAACCACTATTTGGAGGGTACCAACCCATACTACTATCAAATCTTTGGTGGGAGCCCTGCCCTACAAACAACGATCTCGCATTTTCCACTAGAGGCTGCTGAGAGTTATGTCCTATTACCCCTTTCATGTTTCGTGCATTTTTTTGGTTTCTGAGCGGCTGATCATATCCTATTCCATTCAATTGATTTGATAAAGGTAGAGTTTTCGATTCTCTACCGGGATGAGGAGCCGAACCAGGAAGCTGAAAGTTTACTTCCTTGTTTAAGCTCGTTTCTGTCCCGAAGGATGCGACGACTGACTAGTTTCAATACGAGAGGTCCTATCTAAGTTGATCAAGCGGTCCAATTCAACCGGAGGATGTTTTTCAAAATGTACACGGTCAGTATCAGGTTGTGTGGTTACTGGTGGTGTACGTGATGTTTCGATAGGAGGAGGTAACGGTTGAATGATACGTTTCGATAGATTGAGGTATTTACTGGTTTCGAGAAAGGTATTGTGGGTAGTGTACAAATCCACCAGGGAGGTTTGGTTGGGTACTGGCCCCATACGAATTCGTTGCTGAACCAGTGCTCGTCACCGTATGCAACTGATTAGATTTCGTGGTCAGTCCGGTGTAAATGGATTCATATATTCGAGATGGCGTTTCAGTATACTGTGTCGATACTGTTGCCCGATAATACGCTACTATTCGTAACCGTTGTGATAGTCGACACAACAGCGGTTGTATGAGCAGGCTGATCCGAGCTTTCTTTCACCGTTGAGTTAAATGCCGGATTCTCTTCATTCAAAACTTCTGCTCCAATTCGAGTAGTTTCATCATCAAAGGATTCGTCATATTCTAACCCTGGCATTATAGATTCTCTCGGCGGATAATTATCCACAGCAATATTCCATGGAGCTGCCTCCGCTCCGAATGTTCGACGTAAATCAAACCTAACTAAGCGATCGATCTGATCCGGTATGGCTCCTTCTCTATTTAACCTACTCGTTTTTAGCAGATGGAGTATCCTTTCTTGATCGTAAGATTGAAAAACAGATTCTAATCGAGCCTTTTCCGCCACAATTTCCGATTGGTTAATAGCCTGAGAATTCGATGCCCTTTCAACAATAATTGATAATTAATGACAATAAATATATAAATAGTCGACTGGGGAGTGTCGAATGTCGAGTGTTGAGTGTCTAATGTGGAAGAATGCAAAGGGGTTCTAGTTTAAACCGACAAGGGGATAACTTCTACTGCATTGCGTAGCATCAGATGGATCAGCTGATACCATGACTAACACTAACAATGTTTCAAAAATCACGTAAATCACCTTTACAAATTTACTAATTGTCTTTTAAAGGTATTTTCTACTAGTTTATTTTAATAATTAGTTTAAAACAAATTAATTTAAAGCAAGCTATACGTAACTAATGTTGAGAATATCGCGTGAGACGTAATACCGATCTAAATAAAATATTTGATGACAACTATAATTTCGATATCCTATCTGAAAATAATCACCGCTTAAATACTGTTTTCTATAGTAATAAGAATTTTTAAATTTCAAAAAATGAGAATTAATAAATAATAATCGATTAAAAATATTATTTAAGCAAAATTAAGAAATCGTATTTTCTTTAAAAAATTTATTGCAAAAATTTCGGAATTGTTTATGTAAACAAAAGTAATTTTTTTTTTTATAAATTTAAAAGCAATAATCTTTTAAATATTTACAAAAAAAAAACAATAATTTAGGTATACTATTCCACAAAGATAAGTCTCAAACTCTTTAATTGACCGAAAAACAATTTCAATATACTGTTTAAAAAATAATAATATTCGAAATATTTTATTCGACCGAAATCAAATTTTAAACTTCGTATTTAAGCGTGGAAGTATTTCACATAATTCTCCTCACTGAATATGTATAATAGCTGTACATGCGAACATATCCAGCGCACGACAGACTCACTGTATGCAACCGAGTTTCGTATACGTGCCTTGCTTGTATATATGTCTCGACAATAATATAGTTATTTTCGATAACTACGCGACTACTTAGAGTTATTCAATATTGATTTTAACGAATATAATTTATGTTTCTCCTATAACAAAATAAATAATTGCCTTATTTTGCATAAACTCTGACAACTAGTTGCCGCTTTGTTTCAGACAAAAACCAAGAAAAACAGTTTTCTGTTTCAACTATGGGGCCAATAATTAAAAATCATAGATACAGCATAAATGAGAAAATTTTTCCCAAGCGCATTAATAGGTGTTTCCATAGTGTGAGGGTGCATTTATCGGGTGACTATTATATTAATGAAAAGCATATATGACAGAATAAGCAAGCAAATGTGAATAAAATGATATATATGTGCGAAAAAAGAAATATTTCAAATAATATGATATATAAATAATTCAAATAAATAATTAAGTTGAAATAGTTTCACTAAATAGTTAAGAATTAATGGTCCTATGATTCATACAGAATGCGCTGTACACTATGTCCTTGATACTAGCATGTTTCGGTACTGAAATTTCGAGAGCGTGAAGTTTTCAAAATCTACAAATTTTCTACCAATTATTAAATCGAGATAATAAATTCTTACTTGACAATTTTCCCTTCACACAATGTTTCGATATTATTTTTTTCGATATTATTTTTTCATTTAGAATATTTATGTTTCGAAAACAATTTGATTTTTCACAAAAAAAAATATATTTTATTTATTTATTTAAAAGACTTTTGTGATGTAATCAGTCTTCAAAATGTGTCGACAAAATTCATAAATCCAATTTACATTGAAAAGTAAAGAGAAAATATAAAATTCACAAATACTAAAGATTTTTAAAAAACTTTTTAAATTCACGTACTCACAATTTTCTCAACACATGAACATGAATTAAATTTAACTAGAGACGCCCGTTGTGTCTTCTTCTCGCTACGTCATGCGAGTTTTCATTATGGCCGACCGAACCGATAGCGTCAGTTTCGACAAAGGCAAAAATGGCTATCTACCACGTTTCTCTCTCTCGCGTGTCGGTACCGTCGAAATACAAATTTTTCACTTACGATTCGCGAGGCCCCACGTTCAAGGATCTTTAAATCATTACTCACGGCAATTAACGATAAACTTTAAGATTTATTTAAATAGCGATAAGAAAGAAATATATATTATAAACGTATAATTTTGGATGTTGATTGCCAGCTGGGTGGATCCCAGCAACCTAACTAAATATTCTAAATCAATAAAAATACTATACAACGCGACGCAATGACCGGATAGTCTTGGTAGAATCTAATACGGGATGCGAATTCAAGCGTGAGTATGCGAGTGCTTTACAATTGTTTCGGCAGTTTCGACGGTTTCGACAGTACGCGAGCACACGAGTGCTTTAACAGTTTCGATAGTTTCGACAATACGCGAACGACACGCGGGAACGAGAATTTTACCCAACTCTAGGCGACGACTAGAGTGCGAACGACGCGAGAGAGAGACACACTTACCAAAGGGGGCCGTGGCCTACGAAGCCTACCAGCTCGAAGCGGAAGCACGGCGCCAGTGATGTGCGTCGACGAGGTCTCGGCATCAGCGATGTGGCGTGGGCAAGCGCGTGGACACCTCGGTTGCAGCGGCTGCGGTGGCTCGTGTCTCGAGAGTTACGATGACTCTCGGAGTCCGGCGATCAGACGGCGTGGCTCACCTGCAGACTGATGATGTAGCGGTCACTGCGGACAAGGCTTTCTCTCGTACACCTAACTATTTCGATGGAACGAAAACTGCTATTCAGGAACACACGTGAATCGTTAACGCCAGCCTGTGGCTTCTCGCGCGTGCTACGGTTCAACATGGAGTGGCCGAGCACAACACGCCGACGAACGAACGAGCTCTCGAGTCCCCGCAAAAGAGCGCCATCACTCGTTCTTTTTCGCGTACTACCCCCTCTCTCTATCTCTCTCGCTCTCTCATGACAATTTGAAACCGCGGCACTCACGCTAGTGTTGATCACTCACGCACGGTACCTCACTACAAGCCAGTTTTCCCCACGAAAGTTCGAATCCAACAACGACGGAGGAAAACTGGAGAGGTTGAATCCACTTAGAGGCTGGTCCCTCCACATGTAGGAGAGACAGAGCAACGAAAAGGAAGGTAGATACGGCAAACTATGATATGCCTTGCCATCAGTATTTGCAGGGATGGCAGGAACATCGTCTTCTTCATCTGGATCAGGGTACGAGTGCAGTACTAGGAGCTCGTATTTTGTTATATAATTGTAACGCTCAAAAGTGAGCATTCCATAGTCGACTTCCCATGTTTATGGTAAACCCTGTCCTTAACCTAAAGAATAAGACGATGTGTCCACCTCCACTTCTCAGGTGCATCCCATTTATTTTGCCATCGTTGAAAGCTGTCCTGCCTCATGATCTTCTTTAGTTCCTCTTGTTCCTCTAGGATACTGCTTCATTGCTCATGTAGCTGCTTCCTCCCCACTGCCAGTATCTCAATGGGCATCAGGCTTGCGATGATACACTCTGCATCATCTAATACCGTTCGAAAAGCGCTAGGTACCCTGAGAGTGCTGAGCCGGTTAATCCAGATGGTTATTCCATATGTGAGTATCGAAGTCACCACTGAAGCTAAAAGTTTCCTTTGAGGTTGACGAGGTCCACCTATATTTGGCCTGAGCCTCGCTAATGCATTGGCCACTCTAGCTGCCTTTGCTGTAGCGTATTCTACATGAGCCTTAAAGTTCAGTCTTGTATCTAACATCACTCCCAAATACCTAGCATTCAACTAAGAGGCGATGGTGCATTGTTCCACGTCAAGGCTGATGGTTTCTACTTTCTTCCGACTGGTAAAAAGCACAGTTTCGGTTTTAAGGTAAGCTAGATCGAGCCCAACTGATTCCAGCCACCACTGACTTCTTCTTAACAGTCTCCGAAGATGCGTCGAATTTTTTCCAAGTCCCTTCTAGTGATAATTAGTTCTGCGTCGTCGGTAAAGGCCACCATCTCTGCTCCTACTGGCAGCTGAATCTTGAGTAAATCATCATACATGATATACCACAGAGCCTAACACCGAGCCCTGCGGGACTTCCCCTGTGATTTTATATTATTTTGGACCGTCTTCTGTGTCAAATCTTAGTAGCCAATTCGGCAAACAGCTCTTGATCATGTTCTTTCACCTTGCTGAATTGAAGGCATTCCTCACATCCAAGGTGATGAATAGACAATACTTCTGGCTCCCGCCATTCCACCGCTTTCTAGAGATATCCTCATTCCCTTTAGCCACTACTTGGTTGGTGGTGTCGATTGTTGATCTTCCCTTCCTGAAACCGTACTGGTTGTCTGCTAGGAGATGTTTAGTAGCGACCTCGATGGGGTTGAAAATAACACTATTAAATAATGTGAGGTTTTGTTCAACAAATAATATCACACATTGTTTTATTAGACCCTTCGGGTTATTATTCTATAATTATTTATTGTTCGTCGTTGGAGATTATTACACTTATATTCGGATACGCACAACATGTGCTCGGGCTCTTTATCTAGCCATCTTGCGCTCTCGGCGGTCGAGCTGCTTCTGTTACTATCGTTACTGCTTGAACTATACCTATAGCTATCACAGTCGCGCACTACTCTCTATCGCATGCTGTAGTTGCGCGTGCATGGTTCCGCACATATACTCTTACTATACTCTATAGTGTGCGCGGATAGTAGAATATAAAATTACGTATATCTCAACACACCTCCTTAATTTTTTTATGCTACATAAACATTAAACAATTTTAGAAGCATTCTAAATTTATCGAATTTAATTCTACCTAGAGCCTTTGTTAAGATATCAGCAATATTATTTTCAGAGTCTACTTTTACAATTTCAATTTCTTTCTTTTCGTAGCTCATTTACAAAATGGTAGTGTACTTCAATGTACTTCGAGTTTTTCGTCATGTTACCAAACTTTGCTATTGCTATGGCTCCTGAGTTGTCCTCATGTATTTTTATTTTTTTTTTCTAAATTTATACTAAAGTATTTTAACAAATTTTTAACAACTTTGATTTCTTTCCAATATATAACATTTCCAAATAATCTTATTATAAATCCAGTCGTGGATTTCCTAACGGATTTATCTCCTGCCCAATCAGCATCAACAAAACAGTCTATGACTTCAGCATTTACATTCTTTTTATAAGTCAACTTTAAATCTTTGGTCAAATACAAATATTTTAGCACTGTCAAAGCATATTTGTAATGAGTCTCATCGTAACTATTTTGAAATCTCCTTAAATAGTTTACACTGTAACTGACATCTAATCTTGTTCCTGAACTTATATATAATAATGCTCCTATGAGATTTCTATATTTTATATCACTAGATGCTGTTTGTGCGGATTCTAGACTTAAATTTTTTTCCATCGGAGTATTAAATAATTTACTATTTTCAATATTATATTGTCTAGCTAATGACTCTATATAATTACTTTGGTCCATAGTCATCTTACAATTTTTATAATCATAATTAATATTTATACCTAAGTAAGTCTTTACTTCGGCTAAATCTTTCATTGAAAATTTATATGACAATTTGTTTTTTATCTCATTAATTTTTCGAACTGTTTTTCCGCAAATCAATAAATCATCAACGTGTAGGATTAGATAAATTGTTTCACTATTCTCACATTTTGTGTACAAACAATAATCACTTACACTTCTTTTAAATCCTAGTTTTTGTATAAAATCGTCGAAACATTCATACCAAGCTCGTGGGCTTTCCCGCAATCCATACAACGCTTTTTCAAGTTTATATACTTTTTCGGTTTTATCGCTGTAACCTAACGGTTGTTCTACAAATACTTCTGATTTTATTTTTCCATTCAGGAATGCAGTTTCAACATCCATCTGTATAATCATTAAACCGTTTTCACAACAATATGATAATAGTAACTTTAATGTTTGAATTTTAGCTAATGGAGAATATAAATCTTACAGTACTTCCCTTTGTTGAAAGCCTCGAACAACTAATCTTGCTTTTTCATGATTATCAGATTTATTTGTAAATACCCATTTTAAATCTAATATTTTCTTATCTTTCGGCTTTTCTACTAATTGCCAAGTTTTATTTTTATTTAAACAATTAATTTCTCTATTCATAGCCTCTTTCCATAAATCGCAATCATTCCCTCGTAAAGCTTCTTCATACGTTATCGGACTATCTGCGCTTACAATATTCACATAAATATAATACGAATCGGATTGACCATATCTGTCTGGTTTCTTTCTCTCGCGTTCTGACCTTCTCAGTTCATTTTCTTGGTCATCAGTATTTTCATCTAATTTATTACTTAATTTTCCATTTCTCTTATTTTCATTTACTACATTTTCGTTAATTTCGTTTTATTCAGAGTTTTCCTTTATACTTATATCTGATTCATCATCACTTTCATCTTCACCTGTAAATCCAATTAAATTTTCATTTTCATCAATAAAGTCTATAGGTCTTGCGACTATAATTTTGTTATTGACTAAAACTCTGTATCCAACGCTTTCATAGCCTACGAGTATACCTATATCAGCTTTTCTATCCCATTTCGACTGTCTTTTTATTTCAGGAACTCTAACAAATACTTTACTCCCGTACAATTTTAAATGACTAATGTTCGGTTTTTTACCGAAAAATATGTCAAACGGAGTTTTGTTCTTGCTCGTATTTGTTATAGTTCTATTCTTTAAATACGCTGCGGCTCTTACTATTTCTGGCCAATATTTAATATTAATTTTCGAATCAGAAAATAAACATCTAGCTAAGTTCATTATTGTCTTATTATAGCGCTCAGCTGTTCCGTTCAGCTCATGTAGATATGGTGGACGTGGTTCTACCACAATACCTTTTTTGCTACATAAATCAAACATACTTTTGTTTATATATTCTCTCCCATTATCACACCTTAGTCTTTTTATTTTCTTGCCAGTTAAATTTTCAACTTTGTTTATATAATCCAAGAAATAATTATATACTTCATCTTTTGATTTTATTGTATATATCAAAGCGCATTTACTATATTCGTCTATAAAAGTAAAGAAATATTTTGATCCGTCATAACCATCATTTCTATGTGGCCCATTTAAATCTGTATGCACTAACTCTAATATTCCAGTTGCACCACTACGCTTGTTTTGGAATGGCAAATTATGCATCTTATTTTGTATGCATGTTCCACATTTTAGAATTACATTATCGAAATTTTCTGACATTCCTTCAACTAATTTTTCTTTACACATCGTGTTTAAATAATTAAAATTTACATGCCCCAAGATTCTATGGAATTTTTCTTTTTGTGTCATTTTTTCAATATTATTAACAGAAGTCTCTTTTATTTCTATATAACTATTCATTTTATATAAACTATATTCTTCAAATGCAATTCCAATCAAATTGTTATTTCTGTTATAAATTTTTTACGTTTTTCCTATAGTGTCACGGTTCAAAACTTCTTATAGCAGGAATTGGGTTTTAGTCAGGATTTCAATAATGTTCTC
>JAPYZO010013724.1:0-10404 GCA_030522905.1 Torymus flavipes
ACACACACACACAGAAATTTTTCAAAAATCATGTATTTTGATTCCTAACACCTCGGAAAACAATTATAACATGTTTTTAGAACAACTCAAAAAATTACTATCACAAAGTTTCCTCTAGGAAGAAGCAAAAAACAAACAAAATTTTAATTAAACCTTTGACCATAATATAACGCCCAACAAATTAGTCACAGAATCACCCTTACTTACGATTTTGCTTTGTATGTCCAACGATTACGGGAGTAAAATTGACTTAATCGCTTCAAAATTCCTTGTAGAGATAGATTTTTTATAGTTCTTGGTCGAGTTCTTTGGGAAAAATGATTGATCCATAAATTTCATAGATATTTGAGGTTAAACTTTTTTTAACCTTTTTTTCAAATCTTAATTTCTCGAGAACGGCTCTGTGTATCTGAATGAGATGGGTCGCATTCGAAAGAGAATTAATTATAGAATTAATTAAAGAAATCAGCAAATTTAGGTTGAGGAAGCCACGGGCCAATGAATTGGCAACGGTTTTTTTTAAGGAGAAACTCTAATTTTCATGTGTTCAGAATTATCCGCTTTTTGTTTTATAATTCATAGAATACAGCTTTTTAAGGCGATGTAAGCTTCAAAATTGACTCGAAGGCGTCAGGCGCTCCGTGTATGTAAATACTATGTTCGAAAATTTTTTTGTGTAATAAATAATTTAAATTTGAACGTTAAAATCAATTATAATTTGTCTGAGCAAGTAAAAATAATGGTAAATAGAATGCATTGGTACTTAGCTTCCTCAAACAAATTATCGATTCCTTTTATTAAATTGAAATTTCAAAAATAAATTTTTCTCAAAAAGAATTTTTAATGAATTTCTATAATAAAACTTTTTTCTTTTTCGGTCAAACAAAGATATTGATATATATCGCTAAATGTCGCTGTCTAACTTTTAACCGATGCATTAAGTCTTATATCTGACATTCTTGGAAGCTTTTTTGAATATCGTACTTCGGGCAAAATAGCATATTACACATCTATGGAGGAAAAAATTTGGACAGTTTGACGTAATATGGCTGCCAAAAGAAATCGCCACCCGATCGTGTTCACGATTTTTCCGGTATTTCTGATGATATCTAAAGATCTTTCAGATCTGAGATTTTTCATTGAATTTCTCATATATATATATAATGTATTATAAGATACAATAATACTTACTGTAGAGTACACTCAACCTGGACTGGCTCTCTGCATGCAGGAGACGCGAGTACTTCATCTGCCTCCAGGCCTTTGCAGTGGTCATGAATGCGTACCCGAACTACCTTACTTATATACTGACAGAACATCGACGTCACCATCCAGAAGCGTTTGTCGCTCTAACTTCGCGCACCGAGGCATTCAAGCACTCGTTTGCCTTGGAAGCCATGGAGCTACCGTTTTTTTATTCTTATTGTAAATATCTTTCGTTCTCACCGCTCGTCATGTTATTTAGTTTCAAGCTGTACAACATCATTTTCTATAAGTGCCAGACAGGGTTACACTCCAAGATAATTCCAATAATTCCATAAATGAAATTGATTTAATCTAATCTAATTCTGTCTCAATTTATAAATAGTTTATGTTGCTTTTTACATCCTCATGACTTCTACTTCATCAAGTATATTTGCTTGCAACTTTGTAGTTTTTCAGATACCTATTATGCAGTATATTAATCGCCTAGAATTTTTTTACCAAGTAGTATTTCCTTGTGGTGAAGCAGACAAAAAGTTAAGAAAAATCAAAGCACTTCGTATTGAACAGTTGTTAGATAAGCCCGAGTATAACTGGATCACCTTCTACTTGGCGTGCTGATGAGTCGCGTTTCGAGAGGTATCCTATACAATAGTGCCTCTCTCTCTCTCTCTCTCTCTCTCTCTCTCTCCCTCTCTCTCTCTACTTTTTTGTCGTGTACAAATAGACACCTATATCTATCTATATCTATCTCCCATTCTGTCTCAGAATCTATAAGTAGTTTATGTTGCTTTTTACTGCTTCATAACTTCTACTTTATCAATTAAATTTTTTTGAAACTTTGTAGTTTTTCAGATACCTATTATGCAGTGTTTTTATCAAGTAGTATTTCCTTGTCGCGAAGCAGACATAAATTTAAGGAAAGCCAAAGAGTTTCGAGAGGTATCGATTGTACTATTGCATCTAACTATTTCACTTAAACGTGCCTTTTCCATCTACGTGAAGTTCGCCTTCCTCTGCTATTTGGATTTAAGACTTTTTTAAATAATCGACTTCTTTATTGCCACACGTCTACGTAACTCAGATAATAATACTTTTCATATTGACTGACAAGACTGAAACAAGAGAGAAATTTTCAAGAATTTACAAGAGCATGACAATAATTACAGAAATATTGTATTGTCTTGCTATCCTGCAGCCCTAAGTCGTTAACTAAGCCTCGAATTGAGCCAAAACCTGGGATGACGTCAAATTCATCAAATTCACCATCTTATTCTAAAAAGCCACCACGAAAGTGACAATTTTTTCAATTTGTTTTATGTGCTAATTTGTTTCAATTTGAAGAAATTTTTTTAAAAATAATTTTAAGAGATTTTATATTTTGTTATATTATTAAGAGACTTTATATTTTGTTATACATAAGCAATGAGAAATAATATGTATATACAATAATATACATTATTGTTGATTCGCATTCAACATATAATACGTGTATACGTTTCATTATATACGCACAATAGCGCATAATTTGCATAATAAATAGATGATATGTAGTATAAATTAATATAACTATATATCACGCATAATAATATCGAATTCATTTTACCATCAATAAACCATGTACAAAATATTCACTGTAATAATAGATGTAAATGTATAACGTTTTCTCTCGGCTATAATGATTTAATGCGCGTTGATAATAAACCAGCGCCTTTCGAAAGCTATCCTGACGAGCGAAGCAATAAAAATCCAATGAGAGAGAGAGAGAGAGAAAGAATTTCTGGCTAAAGTCAGAGAGTCACTACACCATAGGGTCGTCCATTCACATCCCCCGCGGCTGGCTTTATAACCGCGCGGCCGTATCAACTGTTTTGTCAGTTCTTCCCGCATATATATACGCGTGCGCTCGCTCGCGATGAATGGGACTTCTTCTTCATTAGAATTATTATCGGTGAGCCGGCGCCAGACGGCCGTAATATAAGAATAATAATTCCGACCGTGGCGATGGTGCGCTGCAAATTTTAAATTCATTCGCCATACCCCTGCCATCGCTGCTATTCTTGGCGAGGAAGAATGGGATTCTTTTTTTTAAAGTTCGGGGAGGAGCGAATTTTTGTTTTATCAGGACGGTAAGAGGGGATAATGTAAATATTTTTTGCGCGTTAGCGTAGGGATGATAATGTGGTTATTGTGTGGTCGCCAGGGAGAGTTAATTATGTTGTCGGAAGTTGTACGCGACTTTAGCGTGTGGCTCTTTAAATATGTAATAGCGCGTGGTTCGGTGTACAACTGCGGATAGTTATTTCTGAGTTTTGGTTATAATGAGGTCCAAATGTAAAAGCGTCTTTTCACACGGAAAGAAATGATTGCATTAGACGGTTACATACTAATTGGATAAAAAGGTTCCATCTGTTTAGTAGAAGTTAGTTAAACCAATGAAATAGTGTAAGAAACTAATAATTTAATTGTCTATATTTCATTGGCTTACTTCGACGATGCTGAGCAGATGGGACATATTTTTAACCAATTAGTTGGTAACCGGATTAGATACCATTCACATTTTCTTCTTATTTCGTCTCTTCTTATATTCACTCTCTTCGTCCGAAATGATACGAATTTTTCTTACACTTTTGATCTCATAACTTCCTACGAAAATGCAAGAAAACCCAAGAAAATACCAGATTTGACGTACAATTCGTACGAAATTCATTGCAAACTCGTAAAATATGTGAGTAGTTTAATGTTACTTCTTGAGTTTCATCGCAGATAGTGCGAATAAAACGACAAAGAGAGAAAACCGAGAAAAATTGTAGTTATTCATTCAAAAGCCATGCTATGGAGTATTTATTCGTTTTTATACTTATGCAAATATATACATTATTTAGGAGTACTTTCATGCTAGGAGAAAGAGAGATTTACGTATAAGGACAGCTAGGACTCTGTTAGACATTTCACGGGGTACATCAGTGAAATCGTATGAAATTAAAAGGGCTAAATGCGCATATGACAGGTGTACCTGCTCAATAAAGAAATCAAGATCTGGTTTCGAAATTTTGATCTCTTCGCTACCTTCTTACGCGGCAGAAGCCAATGTACGTGTGTCAAAATAAAGGCGTTATCCTTGGGATTATCCTCGGCGTTATCGGACGAGGATGTGATGGCATCAACAGCACAGTCATATAGTAACGACTAAAGGAACAACAAATTAAAGAAGTTTACTAAGAAGATATTAGCTGATTGAATATAGTATACAATAAAGTCAGAACAAAGAAAAACCTTGGTAAAGAAACCAAAGTTCCCTGAACATTGGGCAGAAGAGTGGAATAGAAAGAGTCTAATCGACGCTGGTCGATGATGACATTTATACTCAGAAGAATACATTTTACTCGTGGATTAGAATATTAGTAGCCATCTACTGGTGAAAGTAGGCATTAACGTAAACACAGTGTTTATTCATGTCAAACTAACTGCTTGTAATGGCTTGTACCATACATTTCGCATATCTTTAAAAATGTCATCCTAGTCATCTAACAATTTTATACGGATTTTTCTGCGTTTCGACGCCATCTTGAATCCGATAATTTGAATTTTGAAAAAAAATCCAACGGGGTATTAAAATTTTTCTGAACTAAAAAAATAGTTTAAATAGTTTAAACTACCGTGAAAAATCAGGATTTTTCTTAGAAAATGGCCTATAAATTGTCCAAGTTACATTTTAGATCAAAATTTCTCAACGAAAGAGGAGATCTTGAACTATAACAAATGTTATGATTCATAAAAAATTAAGATGTTAAAAGTTTATCAGAAAAATTCGCGTCATTTCGACGAAAAGGGTTAATCAATAACAGAACAACAACAGAAAACCCCCTTCCTTCCGTTTTATCTGGCATTAAAACGCAAACGAAACGCGTCGCGCGCAACAGCACGCCGACGTAATCCGAGCGACAATTCGGCTCTGCCCTCGGGGCCACCAGGAGCCGTTGACTTATGAACTCCTATTTATCTTCCCGTCTACCTCCATTGCAGCCGGTGAGCGAAAAATCGGAGCATCATTGATAATTTTTACACGGACTTTTGTCTTTACACACAGTAATTCTGAACCCTCGTAATTTCTATTCTTACCTTTATCTCAGAGTATTGTTACAAGGACGCGTTGATGAGAAAACTGCTCACCCGACCGATCACCCATCCATTACCTGGAAATATACACACCGCTGCGTGTATACCCAAGAAAATAATCTCCCAACTTCCACATTTCTCTCATTCCTCTTAAAAAAGAACGAAGAAGTCCGAAGTTATTGTTATACTACGTATCCGCTCTCTTTCTCTCTCTCGGGTATCCCATTACTTGGTGTAAAAATGACGTCTCCTCCGTCGTCCCGAAAGAATCGCATTTTTGTGAAATAAGAAGCGAACGCGATCGAGACGCAAGCCGCTCAGCTTTAAAGCGCGTCGAACACACATACACATACATACTATATATATACTCGCCCGGATGGCTTTGACTTCTCTCTCTCTCTCTCTCTCTCTCTCTCTCTCTCTCTCTCTTCCCCTGGAGCTATCGTTCCGCGGCAGCGGCAAATTGAAAATAGGAATTGGTCCTTTGAAGTCGGCGAAACGACCCGTCCATAATCTCCTTAATAACTCCTTCTCCGGCCTGTTTCTCTCTCTCTCTCTCTCTCTCTCTCTCTCTCTCTCTCTCTCTCTCTCTCTCTCTCGCCCGCTCTCGATGTATATACATATACGTACTTCTCGAGATTTCGCCGACTCTTTCACACCTATCACCCTTTCTCTGCACCATACTCTCGAGTATACCCTCAATATTTCCAATTATTACTCCAATTACATCGCTCGCGTTACGCCCCGTATAACTCAGCATCTCCGCTTTCGATTCATCTAACTCGCATCAGAAGGCTCTCTCCGCCATTATAGTTAGCGGCGGCGGCACACTCGATCCTCGTCCTCACGGCGATTCGACGCATATCAGCTAATTTCCCTCCCTCTGCCGCGGGGCGCGTAAATCACTCGATATTGCCGCTCTCGCTCTCTCTCTCTCTCTCTCTCCCGAAGTATTTCCATTATTAATACCCGAAGACACTCGTTTTTCACTGCCATCCTCTCTCCCTCGCGTAAAGGCTTAGACGCGCACCTATGCGAAACAAACGCTCTACTCTCTCCCGGCGTGATTTATTAGCTTTCGTAACGAGCCCGACGCAGCCTCCGGAATTTCCCTCGTCCCCGTGTGTGCGTGTATATAGGAGCGCGACGGGTATAAAGTAAGAGGCCGAGTGTCGTAGTTTCGCGGCGCAAGTAAGCCTCCTTCATTCGACGCTTTACGACTGTGTATGAAAGCGATCGCGCGAATGCCGCCAAGCGGGATAGAACAAACTGCCTCGTGGGCGGGAAAATTGAAATTTTCATTAGGCAGAGGAGAGCGGCCCGCGTATAGGTATATATACCCGTGCGGGGCTTTATGGTGACTTGAGCCCCCTGCCTATATAGCTGGTAAATGGCTGATGGATATGTTTATAGATTTCGTTTGATTGGAGCGTATACGATGGATATATTTTGGAATATATTCCAGAACGCGCGGTTATGAAGATTTTTATATATAGTTACCTAGCGCGTAGGAAAAAGTTTCTATGTGCGTGTGGGAGTGAGCAAACTCAAAAACCCTTCTTCCATATAAGTACTCTGGAAATTGACCCGCCTTTACAGCCACTCTTTCTCGGCGAAGAAAGTAACGCGTCAAACTACTCCACTCACTCACTCGTATATATACCTACCTTCGCCCTTACGGCCGATTTTAAGGACTCTACACGAGGGCAGGTGCGAACCACGTTATTTACGAGCGAGGATACCGCGCGTACGTGAGTCGCGTAAGTATAATTTTCGATGATTTATACCAAGTATGTATACACGCGGATGATTGACAGTTCTTTTATCGGTTGCGCGTTCGCGGTTAATTGAGCGGCGACGGGAACCCTGAGATTACGCGCGTATATAGAAAGTTTATTAGCAGCAGTGCGTGTTTTTTCAACGAAATATATATATATAGTGATGTAAAGAGGGGAGAAAGGGAGAGTATTACACGTTACGCGCACCACTTTTAATCGAATTAGCCTCTGCCCTGTATATCTGGCATCTTGATACGCTATCCGAGTGCTAATTGCGAGGCCATTGCGAGCTCGAGAGTCGCGAGCCGGAGGCAGCAGCAGCAGCCTTGAATTCCCTTTGAATTTCAACAAGTTGGATCTGATATTCTGATATTTATATAAAGTGTCAGATATAATTCGCGGAAGAATGGTTATTATCTCAAAATCACTGAAATTAAGATGTACGGTATGTGTATATGATGAATGTCGGCAGTACTTCGGAAATGTAAAATATAATGTTAAATTTATAAATAATTTCTGCTATTACTATAACAGATAAATTAAAAAAAAAAGATAAAAGTAATACAGTTTAAAAGAAAAAGGATTGTTTATTCGATTCTAACATTTAACCCTTTTTAAATATATGATATTATTTATATCACCACAGATATAGCTTGAAAGTGCTCTATATAAACCTAATACTACTTTAGCGTACGTTTTCTGTTCTCAAGAAAAACCTACGCCCCATCTATTCCAAAAAAAACTCCCCTCTACACTCAGCTACCTTCTCGTGGCCCACGAACCTCGTTAATCCGGCGCACTGCGACCCACCGTGGCGCGCCAACTCAATTAACGTCCGATCGACGTTCGCGCGCGGATTGATGCGTCGAGGGAACGCGGAACGGGAATATGATCCTCTCCCGCGATGACGGGACGAAAGAGGGGAGGATGGGACAAATTGAGCGTGAACGGTGATTAGGCCGTTTTCTCGGCCGGCTGGCTTTTTCGTGTACAGGGAATAGGAAAATTTGTCCGAGGTGTGTTATGAGGGGACGGTGACCTGGCGGATTGGGAAACAGGTGTTATTTTTGTGTAATTGGTGTTAGAGTTTTGAGGGAATTTAATTTGGGAGAAAACAGTGGGAAGTTGGTTATTTTATGTTATTGTGAAAATGGCGTTTTGAAAAATTTTTTTATGTGTGACTATTATAGCACACTATTATTGTGTGTTATTATAGCACGCGAATCTTTCATTTCACTTCGAATTTACAATATTAATATCTACTATGACGAATTTTTCTGGTCGATGGCTAAAAATCGAGCGGACATTAGCGCGATTAATTTGGCGGCAAAAAGCGAGATAAATTCAACTTTAAGTTCGAATTATTCACGCACTTTTTTTTAATTCCGGAAGCTTATTCTATAAAAAGAGAGGAGAAAACCGCGCGCTGCATAATATTCGTTCAATATTTAATAACATTACACGGTCCGCGAAAATATTTCATCTGAATGACTGGTCACGTAAATTTTCATTCAGCGCCGCGTATAAATCACTCATAAATAAATAATATTCAATCACGTTAATAAACATGTTTATGTTTTTATCTTTCGCGTGCTCCTCCACCCCGCGTACATTAAACCCAAATAAAGCACTTTTAAGCGACCGAATTCTTCCACTTTTTTAGCCCTTTTATCGATGATTTCGTTCTTTTTTTTCAAGCGCACACACTTAAAACGCGCAATCATTCATCTTTTTTTTTAGCGCCGCGCAAGGTATACAAAATTCTGGAATTCCTGAACTTTATTTGACCTAGATATCTATGAAAAAAATAAAAAATTTAAGGGCGCCACCCCTCGAAATAGACCATCGATATACCGCGTGCGCGCCACCGGTGCGTATATATACCGCGTATGCGTTATACTCGCAACAGAAGAGAAATTCTGTCTAAATGGGCAAAACAAAAAAATTTTACGCCCAGTTATTTCACGGGCGAAGGGAGTGAGTCCTGATGAAAGACGTAAATATAAATACGAATCATATGGGAGATTTGCCTTTATTCCGACCACGGAAAGAAAGCTTTATATAATATAAGCGTCGAATGAAATTCATAAGCCTTAAACAAATTCAATCTTCCACACCTCATCCTATTTATTACCGACAATCATTCAAAAAAGTAGTTCGCCACCTTTCACCTTGTTTACCCACTCTAATAATTAGAATAAATTTAAATAGCTTATAACAAACCTAATTAAATTATGCAAATCGCGTGCGAGCCGATCATTTATCATTGCAAAATTCACGCACTATAGTCCGCGGCCCTTAATCAGACTCTCTCTACTTTACGCGCTCGCTCGCGAGCCATTTGCATGATTGCGTTGATTATGAGAACTGAATTTTAAAGTGATTGGATCGAGTTATGAAATTGAGCACATATTGAACCAAAGTTTGACTTGCGAGGTTCTCTCCCCGCCCTGTAACGATGTTTACTCGGGTCTTTCCATCTTTTGACATGACGTTTCTCACGCGTCGTGCGGTGCCTCGAGCGACTTAACGCCATTATGTCCCTTGTTTTACCGTAATGTAGTTCTAGCCCGCTCTGTAATCGAGTTTCATCGTGTAATCGAGTTTAAAGTTATCGTTTACACATTTAATCAAGATGTAAAACTTTAACTCTTACGACGACGAAGGAGAGTGACAGTGCAGTCGAGTAATTATTACGGTAGTTGCGCGCAGTAGCGCGTCGGCGTATATATACTTAGATATTTCTTGGTAACTCGATGGACTTATTAGTCGTGTATTTTCAGCTTCTCTGACACACATTTTCTCGCGGCTCTCTCTGACGCGAGCACGGAGAAAAATATGTCGATAAGGCGAGAGAGAGAGAGAGAGAGAGAGAGCTCTGCAGGTGTCGGGGAACTTTTATTCGAATTAATTTTGACGTCAGATACAGTTATCGAAATTCACCAAATATCTTTTTAATAATAGTTCCGACATTATTTTTGACAGGCAGTCTCGCAAATGAAAAAAAGCTGACTATTGCCTTTTTCTTATATTTAACCAATTCGATATGATTGTTAAAGGTAGCGGAGTCACCGTCGATAATAAAACTTTAGCTTCACTCAATCAAAATATAAAATTTTTTTGAAAGTTCCCTTCGCGCCTAGTTTCCCATGACTCATTCTCATATCAATATACGGAGAGAAAAAATGAGTAAAAATTACCAAACTTTTTGTAATCCTGAGGCAGACCTGAAAATCCAAAATTTTTACCAAACTTTTTGTAAAAATTGCCAAAAAGTTTGGTAAAAATTTTGGATTTTCAGGTC
>JAPYZO010013738.1:0-11227 GCA_030522905.1 Torymus flavipes
GAGAGAGAGAGAGGAGCTTTGCAAGCAGCAATAGTAGTCACGCGCGCACGAGTCCCCGGGGCTCGGGCGTAAGCGCGCAAGCGAGAGCGAGCGCCACGGCGGGAGGAGCGACGTCGTCGGGCCAGCAGCAGCAGCAGCAGCAGCAGCAGCAGCATCCGGTGAGCGCCGGCGCGAGTCGCAGCAGCCGCCATGCCAGATTACGCGCGCCCCTGGCCCACCGCCGCCACCGCCATCGCCTAGGACGAGTTCTAACTCCAGGTGAGTGTGTCATGATATATGTGGGTGGGAGAGGGTTGCTTTCGGGATTGATTAGTCGCGAGAAGCTGCTGCTGGTAACTGTGTGTGTGTGGGTGCATTTTTAGGTCTTTGAGAGCTAGAAGTGGAATTCGGGGGGAAGAGGAGAGTGAAAGAGGTTGTGTTAGGTGCAAGTGTGATATAGATGGTTGTACATTTTTCGGGAGACACGTCGCTCGTGTATGTATATCTATGTATATGTACGAGGAAATAGAAAGAGGAGGGCTTCGAGTGATATATAACACGCGCGCGGGAGAGAGGAAAAATCGCGACGCGGCACGCGAGAGGTGTGACAGAGGCTAGGATTGAGCTTTCCACGGTTATATAGATACTTCTGTATATATTAACGAGTGGGCTTTATGTATACGAAAACTCTCGCGTGTCGATGGCTATTTCTCTCTTTTTTTTTTAGTCAGCGGAAACACGATCGAATCGTTCGCTGACACCGTCGTGCTGGTGATACGAATTACGTGTCTTTCGTCGTCGCGTGAATGAGGCGCGTTAATATTATATATCCGTGTGTGAGTAGTCGAGATTTTTACGCGAGGAATGACGGTCGATCGGATTTTTACGTTCGGAAAAATGCAGAGGAGAATCTCTCTCTCTCTACTCGCGTTCGCTCTCTCGTTGTAATGAACGAAATTGAATTACGCCGGGGTAAAAAACTGTTGGCGCTTTTATTATTTTTCGCTCGCAGCGCGCGTGGAAATTTCTGCAGGCGCGTATAATAAAATTTTTTCGACAATTTCGGAAATCATCCAGCTCTCGACACTGCAGCAGCAGCACATTGCGTTCCCCGGGAATTTTTCATTAAATTCAATCGCAGCTCCGCTCGATCTCTTTCTCTCGCGATGTTATTAAACGCCGCATCAAACGCCAGCTGCGCTCGTGGAATTCCATCGATTACAAAAAATTGATCGCCAGGTGCTCGTTTAAATCATACGATCGCGCGATAAGTAGTTATATCGGAAATGATACTACTCACGTCCGACCAAACTCGGCTCTTACCACTTACGCGCGTCCGCCGTCGGGCTGCGTCCGTCGACTGCTCGCAGCGAGATCTTCGCGTTGTATGAAAGAGAGCGAGCGAGTGTAGGAGGGAAGCGAGAAAAGCGACGCATCAGCGATTTTCCGCTGCCTCGGCGGTTTTAGCGCTGATGCGACGGCCGCTCGCGCAAAAAAAAGAGCCTCGTTGTCCCCCTCTATATACACCTACGTGTGTGTGTGGACGTGTGTGAGAGTGTTGTAACACTGACATATTTTTTTTTCTCCTCGCCTCGAGAGTGTGGCTCTATTCTCCCCTCAGAGAGAGAGTGTGGCAGCACATCGCATCACGCGCGCAAGAGCGACAGCTGCCGAGGAGCCGTTCGGCGGGCGCCTAACGCTAATTTACACGCGCAGCGCCCGGTAATCCCCTCGCCCCGGGGACACGAGGGTGAGAAAATCGTGTACACGCGAGTGTTGTGTACGTGTCTATCTGTGTGTATATATATCTCTCTCTCTGCATTAGGCTCTCCTTTTTTATATCTGTGCGTGTCTCGTAAAAACGCGAGAAAGTGCGAAAATCAGCGGAAAAGGGTAATCAAAGTGACCCTTGCGCCAGTAGGCTATAAAATCTCGCGCGTGTGTGAGTGTACTTCGGGGACGTGGACGCAAAATACTGACTACTTCCTCGAAGACACGCGGAACGCTCGCGTATACGGTATTACATGTATATATGTATGGACCGCTGAGCGCGTAAACGAGAGAGACAGCGAGGGAACGAGAATTTGCAAAACCACCGAGCGCTAGGGCGAGAGCCGTGTTTTCGGATCCGATCGATCGCGCGTGTAAACCGTAGCGTTAATTTATTTCTCTCTCTCTCTCGTGAGTCTGTGTGTACGTACGGTATACGTTTGTGCACTGTGTATGTGTACGAGTGTGGAAATGGACGGGATTGAAGAGTGGATTGGACGCCCGGAAATAAGGCTGCTGTGATTTGTTTTTCCAACGCTCGCTGTGCCCGCGCCGCCCGTCTCGTTTCGAGGTAAATAGTGGCTTTTTTTTAACGAGCGCCAGTCCCACCGGCAAGCTGAGTAATTATAGTTTTCGCGGGCTGTTTTCGCCGCTATTTATTTTCACCGCTGTATTGTGTTCGGCGGGAAAAAAAATGTGGTTCTGGCGCGGAATGCTCTCTCGCATAGCTATGCTGTAATTGCGTAATGATTTTTTTTTCACTGCGCATCATCGACACGAATACTCGGAGCATGCATTAGGGAAGTTAATGCTTCAATTTGCCGGTATACGTTTTTTGGGGGAGAGGGGAAACAGTCGGCATTACACAGCGCATCCATCGATAAATTTTCGTTTGCTCTCTTTTAAGCTGTAATGTCTCGATTAATGCCGCTTTAGCCGGGTAAATAGAATCCAATCGCGCCGAAAATACAAACCCCCGTCGAATCGCGCTTTTTCCGAATGCGATTTTATTACTCTATGCTAATGAAAGCTCGATCATTCTACACGTCAAAGTATTCCTTTTTTTCGCGCTACCTCGGTAACACAGTGTACAAAATATTCATCGTGTAATAAAAAAACATGAATTTTATTCATAAAAAAAAGACATTACCTATAGCTGACCTGTTCGGCTCCGATAATTGATGAAAAAAATGCAGTTAAGCCTCATGAATTTGCACACGGCGGAGTGTATCGAGATGCTCGTCGAAGTAGAAAATACTCGGGTCTGGTCAGACGCGCTGTATATCTCTCCCTCTTCCTCTCCCCATGTAAATTCCTTATCGATAATTGGATTTGTTAGGGTCTCCTCGTCGATCGAAAAATCGAGAGCGAGTAGTAGTTCCGTTTCTCCGGGAGGGGCGAGCGCGCGCAATACGTTTCGAGGAATTGCAATTTTGCGTCCTCGCGATTGTCGGCGCGGCGGCGGCTGCAACGCGAATATTCCCGCTTTAATTGTCGATAACAGGCGGAGCGGAGCGTTTCGTTCGGTGAAAATATTTTTCACCCGAAAATGCGCGATAAGTCAAATATTTGGAATGGTTCGATTGAACGAGACGCTTATTTATTGATTTAAAAAAACAATTCTGTAAAAGTTATATATTTATATTATATATCAGTTTGAAATATTATTTTTAAAACGGAAATATTACGTGAAACGGGAAACGCCCAGCGATTTCGCGTTATTAAAGATATAGTATAGCTTTAAGCACTTTTGTCTTCGTCTAACGCTATCTTCTTGAAGTACACAAGGTGCTTTAAAAAATTACTATCTCGTTAATTCAAATAAGATTTTAAAATTATCCTACCCCCTCAAGATGTATGAAAATTTTCTCGACGCCGTAACTCGCCCACCTCCTCGTCTCTCTCAATCTGGGGCGAAACTTTTTCTCGTGGTATTAAATTAAACGTATAATATTGTTATAAACTAAAGTTCTATAATAAGTGCAAGGCTAACTCGGAATCAATGCCGTAGTTGCACGTTTTATGCTTACCAAAAATCTTTTTAACCCATTTTATGCTAACCTACATTCTCTCTCAACGTGAAATTCGCTTTACCCATTTTCAAAATTGTGTTTAAAATTTCTCTTTCTCATATTACATATATTATTTTGTATGCAACGAAACTTTATGAAATTCGGTTATGACTGCGTATATTACATTATTCTATTGAACTCTTAAAAAAAAAGAACATATTTTTTCAAAGTAGCTACATCAACCTTTTTTCTCTCGCTATTATATTTTTGAAATTATTCACATATAAAGATAAAAAGAAGCTACTACTTTTTTACAAGTTCATTTAACTCTAAAAAATGAAAGTCGCCGTAACTTTTCGGAAAAAAGAAGTTTTTACGTCTCTAAAAGAAAAGAAGAATTTCCCTTCCCTTTTTTTCCACCAATTTCAACTTTTCCGGCTAAAAAAAGGAAAAAGTTAATTTCCCTCGTAACGTCCTCACTCACATCTTCTTCCACATTATTCTCATCCTTCTTCTTTTATCACTGTACAATTTAGCAACAGAGAACCATATTGCATTATCACTTGTTACCCGACATACACCACCTGTTCCCAACGACATTCCGCTTCGTTGTTATTTCCAAAAAAAACCACGCACCAAAACCGAGCATCCCAAAGAAACTTGCAAACGTTTTACACGTGCTTCCTTTTTCGTCCCGGACAGTTACAATACGTTAGCTCTTACCCCTCTCACGCGTTAACTTCCGAAACAGCAAGAAAACAGAGAAATTAAACCCGTTCCCACAGCCAGCCTCTCCCTCACTCGGTGCAAAAAACCGCCACCGCCTCTCTCGACAGCGTGTGCACGCTCTAAAAAGCTCGCGTCCCGATAAAATTTAAAAATTCCCCTCTCGACAAAAACACACGCCGGTTGCGCACTCTGCGCTCTCGCTAAAAGTGTCCCTCTCTTTCGCCCGCCGCCCGCGCGCTGCGACAAAAAACCACCGCAATCGCAACGCTATATACCGCCTGTACATACACGTATAGTAGATACGTATAACGTACGTGTGCACGTGTGAGTGCGCACTCCGGGCCGATCAGAAGTCGTCGGGCGATTTTTCCCTTGATTTCCTCGGGGGAGGGCCAGGCCCCGCAGGCTCTCCCTCTCCGGAGAGGAGTTCGACGGGCGATTGCCAGAGCGAGAGAGAGAAATTGGATGTGAATTACGGCGCGCGGGCCAAGATTTAGGAGCCGTCTTGAGATGCAGAGTACGTGCGCCGCTGCTACTTTCTCCTATATCCGCGGGGAGACGGAACGAAGTCAGATGAGAGAGCGAGAGCCAGAATTTTTTTTACCCTTCGACTCCGGAGAGAGAGAGAGAGAGTGGCTGCGTCTGAAGTTGCCCGAATTGCCTGCAAGAGAGATTCTTTTTTCTCTCTCTCTCATTGGTCGATGCGCCGCCCGGAGATCGGGCCTTTAGTTTCGGCGGAAGCGTGTCTGGGCGGTATCGGCTTATTGCGACTCGAGAGAGCTCGTCTCCGCGAGCGGTTAATCGCTTCATTCGCACGCCTATGTCTTTTGTTTTTGTCTGCGAGCAATTTTTTGTTTTTGTTTTTGTTGTATAGGTATTCGGTTTGCTTAATATCGATGAGAATGATAATAGGAGTCGGTGTTTGTGTAATTTAGATAAAATATTTTTATATTACACTGCGCGTACGTTTGTCAAAAATTACAGCAAACAAGTGTCAGTTACTTGCAGAAAATGAATTAGTCGTCGCTATTATAATTTTAGAACAACGTCGACTAATTTCAAAGTACAACATAAATAAAAGATGCCGTCAACAGCCACCCCTCCTCTCTCCTACCAACTCCCCCAAAGATAAATAAACAAACAAACTCAATCCTATTATACCCGACTCGAAACTCTTCCGCTATTTAAATCGACCGAGAACCATATACCAGCTCGCTCGCGAATATACGAGACCTACGCCGTCGACAAAATTCTCACAGCAATTTATATAAGCGCACTTTCTCGCGCCTTATCGTAATGCCCGTATCTCTCTCTCTCTAGTACTATATGCGCGCCCCTCTGTCGCTGTTCCGCGAATACATTTAAATACATTACAGCGAGCGCGCCTCGCCCTATTTCTTAATTTCATTTTTCTCGCCTGGAAAAGCGCCGAGCACGCGAGACACTTACGCGCACCCGGTACACAGACACACACACACACCTTCGTCGACTTTTCCCCTCGGGAGGGGGACACCGCCGGCAAATTCGTATTTAATATTTATGTTTTTTCATCCACTGTGCGCGCGTGTGTGTATACGTGTCGCCTACGTATTTGAATATGATAATGAGGCCGGAGAGAGAAGAAGTTTTCACGACGGGGGGAGAGAGATCGAGGTGGGCAATATAACGACGGGCAGGGGTCGTCGTCGTCGTCGTCTCCTCTCCTCGGGAAACAATTTGGGGGTGGATTTATGGGACGACGGAGGCGGCGGTAGTGGCGGCGGCGGCGGTTGGGAGGGGAACGGATTTGGATTATTTAGAAAGTTTGGGAATACGAGGGAGGTGGATGGGCGAACGCGCGTGTGGTGTTCCGAATGGGATTCAAATTTAAACACTCGTCGTCGTAGTCGTCGTCGTGAAAGTCTTATTTTCCGGCGAGGGGAAGATAGGTTAGGGGATTCCTCCCGCGCGCAGCGTAGAGTGATTTATTTTTAAATTGCATGTCGCATGCGGGGCAGTGACTAGAGGTACGTGTGCGTGCGTTAATTCGGGATTTGAGGATTGACGGGTGCCTTTGATTGATCGGCGCGTTTTCGGGCAATTAGAGTCTTTGCATATTTATGAGGCTACGCGGAAATTAGTGTAATTGCAGGAGGAAGTCGTTTGATGTGTGTCGTCATTGGGGGTGGCTCGGGAAATTTTGTACTGTAGAGAGAGAGAAACGATTGCAATTTTAGTATAGAGAAAAATATTTTCGGTTAAATATTTATCACGAGAGCCGCGTGTGTTTTTCTGGGTAACTCGCTGCG
The DNA here is from genome assembly GCA_030522905.1 of Torymus flavipes. Lineage (NCBI taxonomy): Eukaryota > Metazoa > Arthropoda > Insecta > Hymenoptera > Torymidae > Torymus > Torymus flavipes. The sequence continues at coordinate 6,779 of JAPYZO010013738.1, forward strand.
GGAAAAACAAGTTTGTTTTTTGAGCATGGGGAGAATTTTTCGGGTGCCCCTTACGCCTGAAAACATTTTTTTAAGCTCGACCAGGTGGAGCAATAGTTGTGTAAAAAAACGTTACGTCAAAATACGTATACTTGTTATTTGAACGTTAACCTTGAAGACTAATCCATGCCCTTCTACTTGAACCTCCTTATTTTTTATCAAAATCGTCGAACCTATTTTCCACACCTTTTCCAAGGAACCTACACCCACACATGCATACAGGCGTCCAGTGTAGCGGCTACCGCTCGCGCATCACAAAAGCTCACGGCCGCGCGCTCTTTAAAAACTTCAAACTCGTTTTTTCTTAAAATAGCAAAAAGCGAGTTATGCGCTTTTGTCCCCGCTCTATATATATAGAAACGCAGCATCGCGCGTTATTGTTGTATAGAATAACAAAATATTTGGATTTTTCTATTCTACCGCGTTTGTCCGTTATATATACATACGCCGGCCGACGAAAAAAGATAGCGATTTTATTTGGAAAAATAAAACGCGCCTAGTTTTGGTGAAAATTTTCGCTTCCTATAGCTGTTATCTTAAGTTGTCGCACCGTGCACAGTCATCGCAGCGTATATTGCCTACTTTATCTTCCGCGGCGGGGAAGCAATGAAAAAAAAGGTGTCGATTCGGCCGTATCATCATCCCCCTCCTCTTTAAATTCACATGCACGTACAAAAAGGTTATATTTCGCTTGTAAAAGCCGGAGGGAAATAATTAATAATCCCCTCGCAGCGACGCAATAATTCTCTCCTCTGCGTCGCTCATCTTTAAGACACTCCTACTCTGTCTCTCCCTCCCTCGCTCTCTCTTGGATTAAATTAAAGGGTCCGAATTTCTTCGACCTATTTGCGCGCCTCTCTCTCTTCCTCCTTTCAAGCTCCTCCTTCTCGCTTCTCTCTCTCTCTCCGCTGTCGTCTCAGCGCGCGAAAACTCGCTTAAACGCTGCATGAAGAAGAGCTCGGCGCGCTTGAAAACCTTCCTGACCATTTCGAGATCTCAAAAGCCGTGTCCCTCTCGCCCTAAAGATGCTAGAGACTCTCTATATATACACACACAGCGACAGACACATTTCTCGCTGAAAGCACGAAAGCGAGTAGCGCGCGCACAGCTTTTTAAATAAACTTTTCATTCGCACCTACACTGCTCTCGGGGAGCTGAAAATCTTTTCTCGCTCGTGCTTCGAGTTCGCCCTGAATATGCATATTTCGCTCGAGCGACTCGCACACGCCGGCATTATTTATGCGTCGACACACGCCTGCGCGCACACTCTCTCTCCCTGCCGTCCTTCGATAAACGCCGGCTTATGCGCTTGTCTATATGTACATGTGCGAGCGAGCGAGTATATGTGTGTAGGTATATATGTATGTGTGTATATGAGGGAGAGAGAGTGGAATGGCGGAGGATGTGTCGATCGGATATGGCGCATTACGAGCGGCCGATATTCAGACGTAGCGACAGACTCTCTCGGTAGTTTCCCTATATGGGGTCATGTGTATTGGGATGGATTTTCGGAGGGTCGCGCGGGGGGAACTGGTATAGAGAGAGCGAGCGATTGGAAAGCGATGGCCGCGAATTGAAACGAGGGAGTAGAGAGAGAGAGAGAGGAGGAAGGGGCCACGACTATAAGCTAAACGGGCCGAGTGTTATTTTTCAGGCCGAGCGAGACTATCTGTCGCCCCATCTCTCTCTCTTCTCGGGAGTAGTATAAGGCTAAAAGGGCGATGAGAAGAAGAAGGCCGCCCTACACACAAGGTATACATATCGATTCCGCGCGCGCGAGCGCTCCACTCCCGCGGAAAACTCCTCTCGCCACGTGTGCGCGAGGGTGGATGGGTCGCGCGCGAGGGAGGGATATACGAAGGGAGAAAGAGAGAGAGAGGAGAAATCGGGTTACTTGTTTGTCTGGGAAAATCCCGGGCACTAGGGGAAAGAAGAAACGCGCCGAGTGGAATGGAGAGAGAGAGAGAGAGAGAGAGAGAGAGAGGGAGAGAGAGTTTCTGCCCTCGGGTTTAGGGTGTGTTATTGGACGAAACAAGCGGCCGCTCGCGGAACAATCAATCGTCTCGCAATTCTCCCGTGTGTGTGTGTGTGTGTATGTGTGTGTGCGTAGGCTAAACAAGGGCTGGCGCGTAGAGAGTGAACGCGCTGCTCTCTTGCAAATAAGTTGCCGCTGGGCTGTTTAGCCGGACTTTGCGCGCGCGGAAACTCGATGCGCCACGGGAATACGGAATTTTTACTGCTGCCGGGGGGATATATCGAATTAAGAGCGTAGGATCTCTCTATATGTGTACAGGCTAATTCTTATTATTTGCGCGTACGTTTGTTCGCCTAGCTTTTCTGAGAGGCGGACGCGTGACGCGAATGCGTATCGCTAAGTGCGTCGTAAAAATTTATGCCAGAGTGGAGTGGACGAGGGGGCGCGAGAGAGAGAGATATGTGTCTCTATGTCGTTCTCTGTTTTCGGGGATTTTATTTGGTATATAGGAGAGAGCACCAGTGAAAATGGCTTTTAAGCCTTTGCACGCGAAAGTTTAGTTAAAAATGTATTACATTATATGTTGCTGTTGTTGTTGCGCGTAGTTTTCATGGACGAATGTAAAAGCGGGAGAGAACTCGCGTTAAATATTCACATTTTTGCAGAGCAAACGCGGGGTATATACGCACATGTGGCTTTAAAGGATTAACAAATGCTTATGGCGGCGCACGCGCGCTAGTGGAGCAGCGGTGTACCGGCACGATGATTTATATCCGCGAATCCGCAGGCACTCGGTTATTATTCCAACTGCGGTACGTATACCACATATAAACAGAAGCGGAAACACTATACGCTACTCCCGGATCATTATCATCCACCGCGAAATATTCCGCAGCAGCAGCAATGCTCTCTCTCTCTCTTTCTGCTCTCAACTCTCCCTCCCTCTTTCTTTCTCTCTCGCGCGGGCGGACTCTCAGACTCGCCGGCGAAAAGACGAAATGTGGGTTGAGGATCCGCGAGTTCGCTCGCTCGCGCGCCAGCTACCTTTTGATGGATGAAATTGAAAATTGCGCGAGAGTAGGCGCTACCGTAGCCGCCGCCGCGCTCTCTTACACTAGAGAACTCGAAAAAAAGCGAGAGGGGCGCGGCGGCGAGTGAGAGAAAAAAGGAGGCTAAGAGCAGCAGCAGCAGCAGGACTGCAGGATTTTTTTTAAATTTTTTCTCCGGCGAGGCAAGACTCTCTCTCTCTCTCTCTCTCTGCGCAAAAGAGCTAGAGCGAGATAGAGAGAAGTACGTAGGGGCAGACGGATAGACAGACGAGGCGGCGGCTGACAGACAGGCCTCGCCGACAGACATTTGATCAGAGCGCGAGCGCAGAGCGGAGCAGAACAGAGTAATTCGACGAGCTGACGGCAATAATCGAATTAGCCCGGGGACGGATCGACGGCCTGCTGGCCGGCTAGCTAGAGCTTCGCTCGATCCCTAAATCGCTGAGAGAGGGGATGAGTGCGTATAGAGCTGTACGTATGTGTGTAGGAGAGCGCACGTGGCAAATATAATGTAGGCGATGTTCATGCAGGGCTGCCGGAGGAATTTTCGCACGCGTGCGTGGGAATTGAAGAGAGATGCGCGCGAGTGGGGGCGGATATATGTGTGGTGGACGGATGGGTTAATTGGCGGATATGTTGGCAGGCGAGCGTATGTGTGTCTTGGGTGTAACGAGCGGAGAGCTAACACCCCCCCGGAGGATGTGGGGGAAAAGGGTGTAATCGGGTGAGATTTTCGGGGTCGGGGCGTGGCGGGTGCAGGAAATGATTTTGGTGCTGAGAATGTAGCGAGAGAAGATGGTTGAACCATGTAGTCGTAAATTTGAATTTATACTTCCACAATTAAAAACGTTAGGGTGCGGAATAAATTGTAAAACGATATAGCTGCAATTAGATCTCTGTAACATGCTGCACACGTGTATATAATTCATTAAACAACCTTTAAGCCTGCAGTTTCGAAAAACGGTCTCGTATTTCACGAAATTTCGGATGATTCGCGTGGGAGAGAGAGAGGGAACGAAAAAAATGTTAATTACACACGGCTGTAGTACTCGAGGGATGAAACGAAAACTCCGGGTTGTGTACATAGGATGTATATTTATATACGCAAGCTCGAAATTTCCGTTCTCGCGTATACTCGAAAATTCGAATTTGCTTACCTCCGTTACAGGCTACAGTGCACCGGCCCCTTCCCCGAGTGCTCTTGAGGCAGCTCGATGGGGTTTTGATTTCAAAATTGCGAACCTTCTCGTGCGTAAAAATTATACATATTATCGAATGTGCAGAGTGTCTGTATGGTAGATTTAATTAATCCATATCGAGTGCTCGTTACGCGAGTTTTTCGTTCGTAATAAAAAAGTGGGAAGGGTAGTGTGTGTGTGTGTGTGT
>JAPYZO010013743.1:0-10720 GCA_030522905.1 Torymus flavipes
TACATATATATTTATCGAATAAATAATTCAGCCTTTCTTTCCGTGCCTTTTAAATATCTGCGAGCTTTACCGTAAACTGGATGATAAGAGGCACTCGAGTTGTTAACTTTAAAAGCGGTCTTATTAACTTTTCACGAACGCGCGTCGCAGATGGACGGATCTATAAGCCTCACGTGCGCACGAACCTACTGTGTGTTTGTGCAAGTTTTCTTGAGCTTTTTAGCGCTAGACTCGGGAGAGAGCGTGCAGGTTATCGTTCCAATTTCTAAAGCAAAAAGTTCGCGCTTAATCTTCGGCTAAATGGAGTTTGAAATATGATTACTCTTTTTCTCTCTCGGGACCTTTTTCCCTCCCGAGTAATGTGTTAATTTAGAAATAGCTGTACGGCTGCGAAGGTGAAAAAAAGGAGAGTGGAAGAAAAATGTTTACGCGGAATGATTATTTCGCATATACATATTCCGGAGAGAAAAATAACGGAACGCCGAAACCCGGGAAAATTGTCGATAACGAATTCAGCGAAATAAAAATGTCGCGTCCGATCGAATTCATTAAAAAATACAGACACGTACGTATATATATATACGCATATGTATGTACGTTTGATTCTAATGGAAGAAAAACGAAGCGAGAGCTGGGACAGCTCTTCGTACACTCTAACATTTTTATTTGCCACGATGGATGGCCCAACGTTGATGCATGCACGCATACACGACAGTCACCCGGAAATTCGGAACTAATCAATCGAATTAGTCGCTCGTTTGCGCGCTTAAAATTCAAATCGCCGGTGTTGGACGCGGGCGAGCGCAAAACAAAGTGACACTGGCGTGGTTCGCCTAAACAAATTTAAAGCGATTAAAAAGGAACGGGTAGCGCGAGAATTTTCTCCGGGTGGATTTTTCGGTCTGGTCTTTTCGTTCGACTGCGTGTATGAGTCTGACAAGAAAATGTGATTTTTTTCTAAATTTGTTACGCTAAATTTTATTACATTTTCACGTGTGTCGTGTGGCTGCTCGACTGTATTCTATAGACATAGTCAGTGAATGGGCAGGTTTGGGTGCCTTTTGTGGAAGGTTATATATATAGATATGCACCGACAATTTTTTTACTAGATGGTCTAAATTTAGATTTTGAAGAGTGGTATCATGTGAAAAAGTAACAAACTATTAAGTAAATTAGGGCTGCACGAGAGCAAGACAATACAATATTTCTGTAATTATGGTCTTGTTTTTGTAAGTTGAATAATTGTTTTTATTTAATTAGTTAATATGATTATTTCGATAAATTATTATGATTAGAAAATATTAAGTTATTTTCAAGACAAGATTCTTTACATTCTTGTAACCACAATCTTGATATAGTATCGAAAAGTGTATAGAAATATTGTATCGATTATTGTCTTGAATATTAAGACAATACAATATTAAGATTAATCTTGCTTAATGAAAAACTAATAATTGTATAAAATAAAGTTGTATGTTTAAGTTTTGATATTAAGATAATAAGTGCAGTTTGATTTGACCCAACACAGCTCCAATTAAAGAATAAGAAAACGAAAAAATAATTCATTAGCCATATTACATCGGTTACGAATGGCCTTTAACTAGCAAATATTTATTCAACTCTGAACGAAAATCACCTCATTTAATAAACGCGATGATAACCCGATAACCATTACAGAACACTCGCCGGCTACCAGACCTCTTAATTAACGCACGCCAATTACGCTAACCGCACCTCAACAAAACGCGCACGAAATTTATCTCGGCATGCAGCCGTCTCCTTTACCTTATCTCGGAACTCCACCTCTTTACCACTCGACAAAATACGCCGATAAGCCCGCACACCAATCGCCGTCGCAGCACGTTATCTCTCTGACTCTCTCTCTTACCCCGCGCGCGACAATCGATGCCTCTCGAAACGTCAATTACCCATGCGAGCAGCCAGCGCCGCGGGAGGGAAAAGCGCGAGTGGCTTAATTTCAATATTAACGATACACCCGTATAGCATCAGCGACGATTATAGTCAGAAGGGGAGGGAGGAAGCTTACTTCTTAATTGGCGCGTTCTCGCATGTTAATTGGCAAGACGCTGCTTTTTAGGACGACGACGCGCCGGCGGCAGCATTTGCATATTCACGATGCCGGGCGATTACGTCCACCGATTCGCGATCCGAATGCAAAGTGTATGAACGGGAGCGCGTATGTGTGTGTGTTTGTGCATGCAGAGAGCACTGTATGCGCCGAGCGCGGAATTGGGGAAGTTTCGTTTGAAGCGAGAGCGCGAGGGAGTGGGATTTGCATTGCTGATTGGCCGGAGTTGGGGAAAAAAATTTCGCGAGCGCAGCGACGAATCGACGCGAGTGGCAAGGTTTATATATACATATAGATACAATAGATTTCGAAAGTTCGATCTGATGAATGTGTATAGGAGGGTGGATGAGAGGTTGTGGTTCTTTGAATGTAAAAGTATATTGGCTTTTTGCGGTGCATACTTTATCAGGCATTGAATATTAGATAATTGAATTTATATGTATATAGGATGCGGCTCGTTTTTTTATGATATGAAAATTTAATCGACGCGGGTTCGTTCATATTGCAAAATTGTATGGCGTCAATAATGCACTGTTTATCGATTCGCAGAATATCAATTCTTGCGAAAATTTGATGAAACTTCGCAGGGCTCATTACATTTTAACATTTGGAAATAAACATCGCCCTTATCCTTATCTTATCAAGGTATCTGTAACAGAAAATCTAACCAAACGAGCAACACTGATCACCTCACGATGGCACATTAATTCATTATTCCTCGAGATAAAAAGCGTCCCGCAAATGAGCTACTTAACCGCTACGAGCGAGTTTCTTGCCCGCGCGCATATTCTCCCCCCTCCGCGGCCTATTTAAATTTAAAGAGGCGATAAATAAGGGAGGGGGCGCATGCGAATCCGACTCTGTCGCTACGGAATTAATTTAATGATACTCGTTCGCGGGCGAAATTTAGCGCGTCGATGAAAATGATATTAAGTCGTTTGCTGTGGACGTTTTTTGCCGTCTGATTATATCGAGTCGCTAATGTTACGCCGAATCTTTCTTCTGTCAACACAAGCTTTGATTTACGTAAAAATATTTAATATATAGTACAATAGTCGCGTTTATCAAACAAATGAAAACGCGCAGACAAAATACGAGAACGCACCCTTTAATTCTCAATTGAAAAGCAAAAATCAAAGCTACCCTTTCACTCTCTTTCCACGCCGCAACTCACAAAACTCCGCAGCATTCAATCTGCGCGCCCTTTCATTACAAACAAAACCACACACAAAATCACACAATCAGAGCAAACCAAAAAGTTCCTCCTTCTCTCCCCCAATCGTCGCCATTTCGATCGCTTTGAATTCCACCACTGGCTCTTTATTACCCTCCCTTCTCCCCGCGTCACTGGACTTTCGACCCGGTTTCCACGATTGCGATCGATTGACTTGCGCACGCGGCCCGATTGTCAAAGAAGCGCTTCGTTAGTGGACCTCTCCGCTAGGGAGTAGGGAATTGGAAAAAAAAATTGGAATAATCATCTTTAATCACCGAGCGAGCTGACAAAGCCGCGACCGAGTGGACGTTTTTTTCGGAGCCATTAGGGCGCGGAGCACTTGAGGTAATGCGTTTAGAGGGAAAATTATTTGGCTGGGGAGGCAGGTTTTGGTTTACGGCGGTGGAGAGAATTCGGTGATTGGATTATGAACGGAGATGGTCTTTGTATAGGATGGTTGAGTGTTTTAATGTTGGAGAGAGAGTAAAGTTTTTAAAGGTTTTTATCGTGAGGATTTATTTGCGGATTTCAAGTTTATTTATAGCGGTGATAGGAAAGTTGAACTTTTTCTTTTCTTTGTTAAGAATGTAAAGAACGTCGTGACGATATAGTGTTGTGTATTGTGAGCTATGAATGGGTGTACATAAAAGTTGTCCAACTATTAGATAAATAAATAACTAAGAAAACGTTGTATAATATACGAGTTCAATATCAGGATTCTTCGTTGCAACGGATATTTTTTAATTGGTAAAACTATGCAGTATGCAGTTTGAAAAATATAGATAAGATCTCGCTTATTTACCAACTTGTTTGCAATTCTTCCCAAGAATGCGCAATCTACTTTCCTTCGAATTCAATTTACAATAGGATTATTGTTCTCTAAATACCTCAGTTAACAAATAATGCATTTTAAATCCGGCTATAAATGAATACTTAAAGGCGAGCATATATTGACTAAGTGCCTTTATGTGCTTACATTACGGTTATATTGTACCACAAAAACTTTGGTCTTACAACTTGTAAGACGCAAGTTTCTAATGTGTATATCCAAGTTTGTAGCTCTTCGGCGCCAAGATTATTGTTTACTTTACATCTTGTTTTACGCGCTCGCGAGTCAAGTTTATTGTTTTGGAATATAACCCGCTATAATTTCCGCCGTAAAGGCGTATACTCTCAGCGCCTCGAAAATACATAATATTTGCACATCCTGCGCTAATGAATTTAAAAACTCGTAATAAACCAAACACGCTAGTAATTCTAATTCAAAAGCAACTTGGCGATACGTATAGTCTTATTATTAATTAATTAATGCCAAAGACCGCGTATACATTGTCGAAAATTCGAAGAAAATTTCAATATCTTCCATTATTCGCGTTGAATATATTTAAAATTTCCGTTAATCGCTTTATCCATCTATTGTATCAATACACAACGATCGTCATCAAGAATTAACCACGAAATTAAAACGACGAAAGATCAATAGAGGTAATTCTACAATTAGGTCAAACCTGTCTTCGAGCAAAATCACAAAAACACCTCCTCTAAAACATCGAAACTGGATACCGATACCGCAACCTCATAATTAGCCCAGAAAACTTCTACTACTCCCAACTTTCTTTTTCACCTTCGCCTCCTTACCTCCTACCATCCCAAAATCCTCTTCCCCCGCATTTATTTTGCAAATACCCCCCGCGAATTAAAATTCGAGCGGGGCACCGGCTGAGGTAGCGCAGCCGCATGCACGTACATCGAGGTCAGAGCGCCTAGTAGCCGTGGAATCGATACGATGCCAGCTTCTCTCCGCCTCGCTCTTTTTTTAATTAAACGCAGAGGCGGCGTGCGCGGAGTGTGAGAGAGTATTGCGTTTCGGAATTTACGAGGAAAATTCGAAATTGGCCGGAGAGCGTGATTACAAACTCGGCGGCGCGGGAGCTCGCTCTGCTCGATACATAAATGACGACGACGTTTTCGCGAAACGCGATCGTATAGAGGCGAGGTGCTATTGCTGGATGGATGAGAGAGGCGTGGAGGTGGAGAGCGGGATTGAGAGAAGGATTTTAGCGGTCGGGAGTGCGTGGTGAGATATGCAGTTTGGTTGTTTATGTAGGTTAAATGCTGTACGCGGTGTAAATGTAGAGAAAAAATGTTATAACAGTCGTATTGAAGTATTAGTTTGATAGAAAAGCTCTTATGTGTATTATATGTTTTTGTCATGACTTTGATTAGATTCTATGGTCGTGTGTTTCATCTTCACTTCTATGACATTTATATTTTTACATGATGCACGAAGTTTGAAAATAAGTATATTTATAATTTGATAAATTTAATGTTTAAAAATAGAATGGCTATCAGAGAGGGATAGAGAAAGAGAATGATGAAAAAGCTCTGACTTTTTATCCTGGATATGAAAGATTATGACGTTATTTTTGCTTCTTTTTACATCCGCGCTTTGTTAAAATGAATGTAGAGCGATATCGGAAAAACTTTTGCAATTATTTATTGGGGATTAATTCGAGTTTCGAAGTTACAACAAGCTATTTTAGCTCCCCTGTCATACATCGATAAGTGTATAATTTAGTTTGTTTAATTGAGATTCTTCGGATTCCCCAAAGTATATAGTTAAAAGCATAAGCTATAATTATACTGCACTATTATATTATTCGTGTTATTTCAACTATCTGAAAGCCTTGTGAAATTCACTTTCGCGGTATACAATTGTAAAATCGTCGGGTTTATTTTTAATCCGTCCAGCTGCTAATTCAATAGAACCCCGAGATCTCGAGCTATAACCGCGTTCTCTCGCCAATAAAGTATTTAAGGCTATTTTCTGAACCAACGACCGCACTACCGAGGAAAATTTCCTCTCTCTACCGAATTTAATCGCGAAAAACATTTCCTCTTTTACAATTACCCCCTATTCTTTATATATATATACTTCGATAACGTACTTTTTCCCAGATTACTAATAAATTTTATTTCTGTCTGTTCCAGGTGAGTCCCTTGACCGATGATCGCAACACATACAGACACGCATGGCCAGCCAATACGTCGGTATAGCCAGATTTCTTCTCTCACTCTATACACCCACTTTTTTCCGCCTTTTTCATTTGCCGCCGCGTGCTTTATATGAAAAGCTGAGAGAGAGAGTTAATAAACGCGCAAAATTTTTATACCCGCGCGTGTGCACACGCATATGTATACACACAGCCATATACCGTCTCTCTGTGTGCAGGAGCGTGCAGCTCTTTATATTGCGCGATCGATAGAGCGTGCTCGGGAAAACAATTTCCTCGCGCAGAACTAAAGCCAATAATTCGAATTCAAATCTAGCCTATAACGTAATAAAAATCTGAAAAATCGCGGAACAATTTTCATAAAAAGGCTACGGCAATACTACAAAGCTAATTCTCAAAGTTTTCATTGTTAAAAGAGTTCGCGGTTGACTAATAAAGTATAAATAAATATTTAAATCGTAAAAAGAGAGGTGCATTGTCGTACACAGAAATACACGTGCTTTATAAAGAATGAAAGAATCAAAGGCACGCAATTAAATTAATATCATACCTTAGCCAATCACTCTGATTGAGTCAATTTGCTCCTCTGCACTTTGCACGACTTCGTTTTATTGAAAAACTCGAAACGTATTTTAATTTTTAAATTGAATGTGAAGCCAACCAGAAACTTCATCTATATATATTTCTGCCACATGATCAACTGATTCATATAAAACCTATATTCGCTAGTACTATTTTGCTTCACCTGACCGCAACGCTAATTCCCTAAAGATATCTTCACAAAACCACGCCACGACAAAAAGCGAAAGTCCCTGAAACTCACCCCGAAACCACCGATGATAAATCCATGAAGAACACGTCCCTCTCTCTTCCACCCCAAAACTCGCACCTTATATGCGGCCCTACTTGCTTGCTCGCTAGATACACGCCGTTTTCGCCCGTATATATAATAATCTCAGGCGCACGCGCTCTATAATACGCGAGGTTCAACAACCCCGCGCCCGTTTGCGGAAAATTAATGAAAGAGAAGAAGACAACCCCAACGCGGTCGCGATCTTCCTTAGCAATGTAACGGGCTATCTTTCTCACAAGAGCCCACGAAATAAAAGACACACGGTACGTACGTATATATACACACGTAGGTTCGTACATATACGCGAAAGCGAAAGGAGAGAGAGAGAGAGAGAGAAGTACTCGGGTAGAGAGTCGGTGCGCGCGCGTCGAGAGTCGTGTGCAGCTTGAATAGAGTCGCCAGGATCGATACTACCCGCGCCGCGCTGCTGCTGCTGCTACTGGCTTCTCTCTCTCTCCTCCCTTTTTCCCCCGTGTCACTTCGTCCTTTTCCCGCTCGGCGCTTTACGTGTAAGCTCGTCGAGGTCCTGCGCACACCACACGTATATATAATACATACACGTAACGCATACACACAGATGCGCGCCTTATCTCCCGGCCATCGTTACTGCAGTTTGAAATTCGGCGCCCAGATGCGCTATATACACACATTAAGATTAAGTGCCTTGATTGCGCAGCACCTTGTCCCCGATTTTTCGATTTTTCGGTGACTGTTGACGCGTTACGTGTATATGTACACATACCCACACGGCGAAGGAAGGGAGAGGCGAGAGAGGATGGCTAATCTATTCGGATCACTTAGCGCGCGCGCGAAGCTTCCACTTGATTTCGCACAAATTTCCAGTCTATTTGGTAGTGACTCTCTCGCTCCTTGAGCGCGTGGGCAATGTATATTGAAAAGACTATGTGGGAGACGGCGATGCCGCCGCCCACGGCTGTTCTAGCGTTAATAATCGAGTGATTTGAGTTTTGCTCTAATTCTGGGCGCATGCACGGCGAGAGTTGCGAGCGAGGTGGTATATAGCCTGGCCGGAAGGCGAGCGCGAGAAGTTGGAGTGTGTGTATAGGAGAGTAATGCGGAACTAATGATGATAGGGTAATGGAATGCGCTTTCGGTGGTATAAGTCTAATATTCGGTGCACGCGCTTGGATTGAAAGTGAATTGTCCTTTTATGGAATATAAGTTATCGCTTTATCAGTTCATTTATATTACCGAGTAAATCGTCTGCGAAGCAAAAGTGTAGCTTTTATTTGCAAAATTACATTTATTGACCCTAGTAGAAAGGTTAACCAGAAGTTATATATAGATATTTTTCAGTTAACTAATTTATGGGTAATATCAACCAACATTGCCTAGTACTTCATAATTATATGTATTAACTATTCGAAATAAATTATGGCATTTACATACTCCATAAAATACGTCCTTTAGGTAATAGAAGAACTAGTATAGTAATAGCTAAAAATTCTTCCATTTAATTGACATTATATTAACTATAAAATATGCTTTATTTTCTACCAGGAATACTTTAAATATAATATATATCCTATCGTACAATATAATCATAATCATTCTTCATTTTGGGTAGCAAAAAAAAGTAATATTACATAGCAGTCTACCAACCGAGCCACAATACCACTAATACACCTCGTCCCGGCGGTACATCGAAAAACTCGTCGCGTCCCATCCCCCAGCTCCCTCGCCGCGAGTTGTTAAAATCATTCCCGAGAAAATTTACACGAGTCCGCGCCGGCGGCGGCTGCGGCAGTACCCGCTCGTATAACAATTTTCCCGGAGAATTTCCATTACAATATAACCGCGTAGCATATAAGCGAAGATATAACTGTCATCGCTATGTAGCGATATAAAGCGCGGCTCCCCTCCCCCCACGTGCGATTTATCAGGCGCGTAAGTTTCAATTTGGGCGAGCCCGTGATATAAAATATAACGCTCGCGAGCAAGCGCGCGTGTTCGCGTCATAATGAATATGTGACCGGCGGCAGCAGCGGCACGGCGCGTCACGTATTACATTGTGGATTCCGCGCGATTATCATGATGGAGTAACGCGAGAGCGAGCGCGAGGGAGAGAACAATGCCCCATCGAATTTCAACGTAAGTTTAACACGTGAATTCATATGTGTGTGTGTGTAACTCGCTCTCGCGTGTAATCAAACTTGTGCACGAGCAAGCGCGCCACTGCAATTATATAACCCGCGAGCGGCGCTCTCGAAATGAATATATCAATTCGCGACGAGTGAGAGAGTTGCAGAGGAGGAAAAGAGCGACTGGACCTATTATACTTCGCATTAGCGCGTGATTTAGGCGGCATGACGCTTCACGTATACGTGTATATACGTTCGATTGTTGCTATCACGGTGGCGTGACAGCGTGTGGATGTACATATGTGCGGAAGAGTATGCGGTGGCTCCGTGTGACGAAATCGCTCTATTGTCGGGGCGAAATTTCGTTTAGCTGGGTGCGGATGGATCGGCTATGGCGTTTGCGAAATGAGATGAGTTGTTATGTGGCGCTCTTTGTTCGCGGTTAGGAATGTTGGCCGTTTGATCGGCCGGAAAATTTCAGCATAATAATATTTTCGAAATAATCTAGGCATTTCTCAGAGTTTTTGCTTTCTACTGTATAAAATTGCGCAAAAGTTTATTGATTATATAATATAAGTGAAAATTTCCCGTACTCATCCTTTGTTCATAGCTATCGCTCGACTTAATACTATCCTCGCCCTACACCTAATCCACCTAATTTTGACTGCAAACAAATATCAATTAAACCCCACACCACGCTAGATTCCCCCAAAATTACATTGGAATTGCAAATACCGGAAAAGCCACTAAAATTTTCAGCCCAACCACCTATCACACGTCTGCCCATCTGTTCCACACCAGCCACCGCATCTCCCTCGAAAATCAAAACTGCATCGATACCTCTCTCTCTCTCTTCTCTCAACTACCGGCACTTTATTTAATTTCTCTGTACTTATACGCACCATACGCTCGTTATCTCTTATCTCCCGTGACCAACTGTCCCCGCGCCTGACGTATCGAGCCGCTGCTGTATGCTGCAGCGACGGCACGAGGGACCAAGCGACAGCGAATAATGACCGACTCCGGCGGATTAGCAAATCCCGCCGCGGAATTAGGTTTACTGCGCGCCGGGATTCGCCACGCGGCCCAAAATTCAAGCGACAGCGGTAGCGGAGTAACGTCGATCGATCTCGGGTGGTGGGTATTAATGTGTATGTAGTAGCGTTGAGCGACGATCGTTAAGCGTCGTGGCGAGGAGATTTTTTAGTTGAAGGTGCGGGATAGAGGAGGGTTTTGTTACTTTTTGTTGTTGAAGATGTGTTGAGAAATGATTTGTACCTGACATAAATAGTTTGGTTATCAAAAATTATACTGATCAAGAGGGAGAGCCATTAGCTGAATGAGTTGAAATTTTACAGAAGGTTTTCGGAACCAAAAATATATGTATACATAATCTGCTTTGCTTGAAAAACACGTGATATTTTGCTAAAAATGATGTCTCTTCTG